>PVJH01021194.1:0-39154 GCA_004026705.1 Nesogale talazaci
TCGTAAGTGCAGGCAAAATATTTCCGCTAGCAGCAACTTTTATTGAGCATTTCTTAGCACACACAAGAAAAACTCCTGCCCACGTGTGGATGTCATCAGTGTGTCTTTTGGCACAAAAGAAAAATGACATAATCTCATTAGTTTGATCCAGAAGGCAAAAAAGCTTAAATTAGATGGGGCCAGGTTAACCACAGTTAGTCATAGATAGACTCTCCCATGCTGAGATTTTTTTTATAACTCTTTTGCAAATGTCAATTCCTTACCAAGTATCTTTCAAAATATCCCTGTCTTGCACAGAAGCCAACTCCTCTGTCTGCAGACAGCCCTCCTCGGGCAGAGAGAAGACCGTGCCCTCTTCTATCTCCCCCCCACCACCCCCCTACAGCCCTTCTTACCCAGGGACTTGGAGCCAAAGGCGTCCCCTCTCCTGACCTCCATCCTGGACAAGTGATGAGTCAAACAGATCCCTCCTTGTCTGAAGCAGGGAGGATCCTGATTTCAATACTACAAGTTTAAAGAAGGGTCTGGAAATGAGTCTAGGACTTAGGGGAGAAAAGCAGGAAAGGATTTTTGAACAAGACAGCAATTGAGCACCTGTAAAGTGTGACTACTTGGCCTCGTTGCCCAGACACCAGCTTCTTTCTGCACAGTCTGGGAAATTCTGAGTGCTAGCAGCAGGATAATTAATCCTGATCTCCAGACATAGACAGTGCACTGACTGCAGAGATAAGTCCAAATCAGACTGGTAATTAGAAAGAGCTGCTAGGGTGTGGTGTGTGAACAATGAGGGGTCATCAAGAAACACTACTAAGCTCAAAAACTCAGAGGACAGCGGAAATAGCTCACATAGGTAGCAAGGCCCTAATTGAGAGTATAAGACTTAGATAATCTGGAGGGTAGAAAAACTGAGGCAGTGATGCCAGCTTTCACCTTCCCCATGTGAGTTTCATTTAAGCCTCTCTAGGGCTCCTCCCTACCCTAGGCCCATGTAACCCACACAAAAATAGCCACTCTTCGGGGGCACCTTCTTCGGCATCCTCCATCCAGGGTCATTGGTGTTAGTGGCCTCTGGCTGGTCCCAGAAATTAGGAAGTTTTCTGCCACCAAGTGACAGATCAGAGTTTGGTCACAGAACTTCTGGAGCTGCAGACCCACCTGTGAAATGAAGAGACCTTATGTAAGCTTTAGGTGATAGTACACCAAGCTTTGCTGCAACTGCCTGGGGACCACACTGGACTCCTGCTCACCTGTAATCAGCTCACCCTCCCTTCCCCCACTGATCTCCTCACCTGTAATCAGCTCTACCCATCACCTCCCCCCGCCCCCCAGAACAGATCGTGTCCTAACCCTGAACATTGACCTGGAGCCTGGGTGACTTTGAACAGCTCGTGACCAGTCTGATGCGCCAAGATCCAACATCTTTGGTTTTGGGGTTTTTTTTTTTGTTTTTTGGGGGGGCATCACTGCTCTCTGGTGGTGGGAGTAGGAGGCCCAGCCCCACTGCTGGAATTGAATCTCTGTCCCAGTGGGCCGCAGTCCCGCGCACAACCACCACACCACCGGGGCTCAGCCGATCCCAACATCTTTGGTCCAATGAAAATGCTGAAGCAAGAGGCATTCCTGTGCTGCTGCTAAAGACCTGTGGGGTCATTCGTGCCAGGGGAAACATCAGATACCTCCACTTTGCAGAAATAAACTTAACAATAATAATAATAACAATAATAATAAAAGGAATTAGTCTGGAAGAAGAGAGAAGGTGTCCTGGAACAGAGGATGAAGAGGTATGAGCAATCCCAGAACTCCAGAGAATGTGCCATGTCCAGGGAGGTGCATCTGTAATCTGGGTGACAGCTATTTGAAGAGTTTCATGGAACCTCCGTTAAACATCACAGTAACCCCTTGAGGTAGGTTTTAGGATCACTCAAAGAATTGATGATGTGCCCAAAATGTGCATGGCCTCTGTGAGAAGGATCTGGGCCTGCATGCTGGGTTCTAGAACCACAGAGGAATGTTTGCCCACGACCTAGGAAGCAAGTGGGACCAGAAGGAGCAGAAAAACCTGGGGCATAGCCCAAGGAAGGAGATGGCTTCCTGAGAATATACAAGTGGCCGTGCCCAGTGGGGAGACAGTGCACTTGTGCCTTGCTTCCTGCTCAGCTCCTGGATCACATTCAGCCAAGATAGAATGCAACCCAGGACCTGCCTGATCTCTGGCTATGTGAGAATGTTGCTACCAACTGCACAACAAAAAAGACCAGGAGGACAAATCTCATCTTTATCACAACCACATACTCAGAATCATCAGGAAACCAATTCCCATCTGAATAGGGGTCCAGCCTTAAAGTCTCATGTCTCATATTTCATACATGGTCACAAGCACTTTTCTTTCAGACTTTCTCTCTTTAACCTTAATCACCATGGATACCATAAAATCTTAAAACAGGTATGGGCTGGACTAATCTAAAAGAGGGTGACTAAGGGTAAGGAAGAGGAACTCTCTTTCAAAGCAAAATTCCTGGTGAATAAAATTCCAGATGTCCATTGATGTATGTATGGCATGTCCGTAATAGCTCAGTTCCTGTAACCAGCCTATTTGAAATCCTGCTTTGAAACTCTCTCCTGAGAAATAAACAGGGCAATAAATGACCTTCTGTGACAACTCTGCTGGACACTGACTTTCGATTGTTGAGAGATCAATGCGTGCACATGGTCTTTGATGACTAAGTGCTGTGTGGTTATATCCCAAGTAATTCAGTGACCTATGTAACCCACCTTCACTGTCCCCTCTTCAGGGAATTGATGCTGCACAATTTAAACCATTTCTCATCACAGTGAATGTTTCTCTGCCCATTTAGGGTTTTGATACTATTCAGATCACTATTAGATCAGAACTCAACCCTGGCCATGTTGAATCAGGTCAAAATATCCCTGGCCTGTGGTTCAACAGACACATAAACCAATAGAATAAACATTGAAGTGCAGACGACTGGTTGTGGTTTACTCTTTACCTCTTCTGGGTATATGCCCAGTAGAGGGACAGCTGGGGGATAAGGTAGCTCAGTTTTTGCTTCAAATATTACACCAGATTGCTTTCCACAGAGGTTGTAAGCAGTGGAGGAGAGTTCCTATTTCACCACACCCCCTCCAACATTTGTTGCTCTCTGATTTTCTGATTTGGGCTATCCTCAAGGGTGTTAGATGGTGTATCTATCTCATGGTTGTTTTAATTTGCATTTCTGTCATGGCTAATAATCAGGAACATTTTGTCATATGTTTACTGATCATTCAGGCCTCCTCCCTCATGAAACTTCTGTTCAGGCCTTTTGCCCACCTTCTCAGTGGGTTAACTGTTTTGCTCTTTTATCTGGCTAGGTAGGGTATTATAGATTTTAGTAAGAAGCCTTTTATGTGTTGTGTCCTTGCTAAAAATCCTCTCCCACTCTGGGAGTTCTCTTGAGAGCTTGGTGAAGTCTTCCAAGACAGACAGAGGTGTTTTATCTTTAGTATATTCCACTTGTCAATTTCAGGTTCGCCTGTGTGTGCCCTTCCCTATTGCTGTTATGTATTCCCTGAGCCACGATTCTTAGGTTTGTCCCAATACCTTCATTCAAGATTATGATAGTTTGAGATTTTACTTCTAGGCCTGTGATACACCTTGAGTTCTTGTGCATGGGGTGAAGTAAGGTCTTGTTTTATTTTCCTACAGATGGAAATCCATTGTTTCCAGCACCTCTTGTTAAAGTGTGCATCCACTTCCCACTTGCTGGTTTTGGGGCCCTTGTTAAAGATCAGTTGTCTACATGCTGATGGTTTTATTTCTCGATTTTCTATTCTTTTCCTTTGTTCTGCCATTATATCAGAACCATACTGTTTTGACCATTGTGACAGTGTAATAGGTGTTAAAATCAGGTAAAGAAAGCCATCTGACGGTGTCCTTCTTCTTGAAGAGTTCTCTGCTAATTCTGGGCTTTCCTCTCTCCATATCAAATTGGTGGTTAGTTATCTAATTTTTTGAAGAAAGTTTTTGATATTTGAATCAGGATATCATTAAACTTATATGGTTCCTTGGGTAAGATTGATATCTTTACTATATTGAGTCTTCTGATCCATGAGCATTCTTCCATTTGTGAAAGTCACGTTTGGTTTCCTGTAGTAGGGGCCTGTAGTTTTCCTTGTATATATATTTTTTGGTTAAATATATCCATAGATATTTCCATTTGTTCTTGGCTATTGTAAAAGTTACTGCCTTCTTGATCTCCTCTTCTTTGGTCTTGTCTGATGTGTATAGCAACCCAAGAGACTTTTGTTTGTAGATTTTGTATCCTGCCACTCTTCCATATTCCTCTATTGCTGTCAGTACTCCTGTTGTGGAGCTTTGGGGATTTTCAATGTATAGAAGCGTGTCATCTGCAAATGGAAATAGTTTCATGTCCTCTCCCAGTTGGATACCTTATATGTCCTTCCACTGTCTTATGTTGTTTCCTGGAACCTTCAGTACGATGATGAATAGAAGTTGGGTCATCCTTTTCTGGTCCCCTGTATAAGTGGGATTGTTTGCATCTTTTCTCCATTGACTGTGATGTTGGCTTTACATAAATAGCTTGTATTAACTTGAGGACTTTTCCTTCCATTCCTATCTTCCTGAGTGTCTTAATTAATAATGGGTGTTGGCTGTTGTTGAATGCTTTTACGGTGTCTACCGATATTATCATGTGATTCTTATACTCTTTCTTATCAATGTGGTGTATACTGTTGATAGACTTTCAGATGATAGACCATCCTTGCATCAGTGGAATGAATCCTACCCGACCATGGTGAATAATATGTTTTTTATGCTTTTGTAGTCTATTAGTCAATATCTTGCTAAAGATTTTTGCATCTACGTTCATTAGCGTTATCAGTCTGTGATTCTCTATTCCTGTGGGATCCTAACCCTTTTGGAGTATCAAAATTAAACTGACTTTGTAGAATGGGTTTGGGTGTTAGCCATTCTTTTCTGTGTTCTCGAATAGTTCATGGAAAATTGGTGTCAGCTCTTCCCTGAATGCTGGGTAGAATTCTCCCGTGAAGCTGTTTGGCCTGGGAGTCTTTTTATTGGTAGTTTTTTGATGGCCATGTGTATTTCTTCTTCTGTTATGGGTCTGTTGAGTTTCTTGACCTCTATCTGGGATCATCCAGGGAGGGATTATTTTTCCAAATCTTTGTCCATGTCTTTCATGTTGTTGAACTCATTAGAATACGGACTTTCATAGAACTTTGTGCTTATCCTTTTAATCTTATTGGGGTCTGTTGTAATTTCCCATTTCACCCCTCATCCTGACTATTGAGGTTTGCTCCTTCCTTTTCTTGGTTAGATTTAAATCTGTTGATCATTTCAAAGAACCAGCTTCTACCACCACCACCACCACCACCACCCCCCAGGGTTTTTCTTTATTTTATTTTTTGAAAATCATTGTATTGGGGGGGCTCATACAACACTTACCACAATCCATATGTACATCATTGTATGCCAAGCACATCTGTACATTTGTTGCTGTCATCATTCTCAAAATATTTGCTTTCTACTTAAGCCTTTGGTATTAGCTACACATTTCCCCCTTCCTCTGCAATTGCCCCTCCCTCATGAACCCTTGATAATTTATAAATTGTTATTACTTCTTTATATTGTACACTGTCCAATGTTTACCCTCACCCACTTCTCTGTTGTCTGTCCCCCAGGGAGGAGCTTCTATGTAGATCCTTATAATCAGTTCCCCCTTTCTACCCACTATTCCTCCACCCTCCTGGTAGAGTCACTCTCACCACTGGTCCTGAAGGGACCATCTGTCCTGGATTCCCCATGTTTCGGGTTTGTATCTGTACCAGTGTATATCCTCTGGTCTGCCCAGATTTGTAAGTTAGAATTGGGATCATGGTAGTGAGAGGAGTGGGAGAGAGGAAGTATTTAAGAACTAGAGGAAAATTGCATGTTTCACTGTTGCTACACTGTACCCTGACTGGCTCATCTCCTCCCTGAGACCCTTCTGTAAGGAGATGTTGTGTTTACCTACAGATGGACTTTGGGCCCCCAATCTGCACTCTCTCTCATTTATAATGATGTCATTTTTAAGAACCAGCTTCTTGCTGCATCAGTTTTCTACAATGTTCTCTTGTCTTCCCACTAGTTTAGCTCTGACCTGATTTTTATTCTTTTGGGGTTTTTTTTGGCTATTGGAGTGGTTGTTCTTTTGACTCTGTTCTAGTTGCTGGAGGTTGTAATAGTGCATGAATCATAATTCTCTCTTCATTTTTTTAGATATGCATGCATTTCTTTTAAGCTACCTCTGATAACTGCTTTTGCATTATCCCATAGGTTTTGATTCATGATATTCTCGCTCTCATTAGTTCCTATAAACTTATTCAGCGCCTCTCTAGTCTTGGCCAGTGCCCGTTTTTGTCACAGAAGATCGCCATTCATCCTCTAATTGTTTGCCCTTGTTTTTCTAGTCATCCTTTTATTGATTTCCAGCCTTGTGGCGGATTGACTCAAAGATATTGCCTGTGTAACTCTATTATGTTTGAATTTACTCAGGCTCAACTTATGCCCCAGCATATGGTCTGTTTTCTAAAATGAGCCATGTGCATGTGAAAAAAGAATGTGAATTTTTTTTGCGTTGAGATGAAAAACTCTATAAATGCCTATCAGGTCCAGTTACCTAATTGTAGTGTGTGGTCCTGTAGCCTCCTTGCGGAGCTTCTTTGCCAGTGATTTATCTTTCTCTGATAGCAGGGTGTTGAAGACACTTGTTATGATGGAAGTTAGCTCTGCCTACCTTGTTAATGTATGCTAAAGCAAGAGTTCTGCAGGCTTACATTCAAAGGGGCATAAAGGACTACAGCCTGAAATTGAAAGCAGTTTTTATCAAAGAATACCTTCTTTCCATTTTCATATCCCTTTTTATATTTAACTTTTGGG
Source organism: Nesogale talazaci (assembly GCA_004026705.1). Taxonomy (NCBI): domain Eukaryota; kingdom Metazoa; phylum Chordata; class Mammalia; order Afrosoricida; family Tenrecidae; genus Nesogale; species Nesogale talazaci. The sequence goes on from PVJH01021194.1 coordinate 6,956, forward strand.
GTGTCCTGGTAATGGGGCTGTGCCACGATAGACCCTAGAGGAAAGGAACTAGCTTTGCAGCGAGGATTTGGGAGACCCGACTGGAACCGAATCACCCCTTGGTTGTCCAGTTGTGCTGTGCAGAACTGAGTTCTGACAAAGGTAAATATCCCAGTGGCTCTTCGATGACTGTACATTATTGCCTGACTATCTTTGGATACCCACGCTGGCAGAAGTGGAGATGGGAAGAGAGGGGGAAGGGATAACTGATGTAGTCCCTCAATCCCTGCCTGGGGATGGGAGTTGCAAATCCCTAGCCTGCAAGTGCAGGGTGGCTAGCTTTACCGGGATCTCTGATGTTGGGTTTTGTGGCTAGTTCTCGAAGGTTCTCTGTAAGCCCGGGATTATGGCCACTTTCAAAACGAGGAAATTGCTGTTTGCTGCGGGCCTAGGGTACAGGAATGGCTCACAGACGCTATCCTTCTGCACCTGGAGTGGGATTAGCAGAGCCCACTGTTAGACACAATGAACTTAGAGCATTTCAGTGCATTCTCGAATGGCTTTGTAACTGAAAATCAAAGGGGGAGGTCTGAGCCAGACTCTAGTACACTGAATCTATTTCTAGCTCCCAGCTTAACCTGTCTTGGCCTCCTTAACTCTTAATTTTCTGGTCTGGCAGCAGGAGCACCAGGTAGGCAATTCCACCTGGAGTCCACCTTGATTCCTCCTCCCACAATATGCGTTCTATTTACGTAAAGTATTATGGGGATATTTGCACAGGATGGTTGTGGGAAAGATTTGGGCTAGGCTCAAAAGTTCCTGCTGTCCCTAGGACCTTACCACACACATATCCTCTCCACTCTATGGATATTCTCTCCATCTTTGGAAGCCCCAAAGAGAAAGTTCCAAGACTCAGCATCCCTGAGTCATAAGGACTACCAAGAATATGTCTAACAGGAGCCTGAATTATAGTTAAAATCATACGTTCCAATCAAGGAATATAATTGACTGCTTCATTCCTCCCTCTCTTCCTAAGACCAGGTTGGGCTTGTGTCGCTTGGGCTTGGTTGTTTTAGAAAGGAATGCCCAAAACGATTGTCATCAAGTAAACCTCATTGCATAGCGATCAACTAGGGCAGGGTAGATTTGCCCCATAAAGCTTCCAGGCCTTTACATCTTGGCAGAGGCTGACTGCCGTGTGTTTCACAGTGGTTTCCCTGGAACCACTGCACTATCAGGCCCCTCTAGAAAGAGGAAACGCCACTGGCATCCAGCTCATTCCAAACACAGGGACACCCTCTAGAGTGTTTGTACAACTCTAAATCTTTCCGAGAGCGGGTAGCCTCGTCTTTCTCTCGCTGAGCAGCTGGCTGATTTGAAATCACCAGCCTTGCAGTTAACAGGTCAACCTCAACACACAGCACCTTTGGGGAAGACAACGCTCACCTGCATTATTCAGATACGATGTGCAAGCATCACCACTTTCCACAGCCTTCCCATCACCTCACACAAGCGTAGTGACCCTTAAGACACAACTCCCTATGGCTCCTCTTCTAGACCCACTCCCCAAAACTCACTGCAGTTCTGACTTGACCGCCCTGTAGAGAGGAGGAGAAATCCTCCCGTAGGTTTCCAAGGAGGTGACGATTTCAGGGAGAAGAAAGCCGCATGTTTCTTTTGCTGAGGGGCTGGTGGATGCTCATCACTGACTTGGAATTTAGCAGGCAGCCAGACTCTTGACACACTCCATCATCAAGGCTCTCCGCCCCTGGTCACTACGAATAAACTCTTCTCTCCATGAATTTGCATATTCTAGATACTTCCTAGAAGTGGAATCACATTTAACCTTTTGAAATGGGCTTATTTCACTCAGCATACAACTCAAAGTTCACCCATGCTCTGGCATGCATCAGAGTTTCATTTCTCTTTCTGGATGACATAATCTGCATTTTTAATATTTCAAGCGATAGTCAGAATTAAAGCAGGATTTTCTTTTATGACTCTTGGAACCTTCTAGAAAAGCACACGCCTGCATTTGGGGAGCACTTTTGTGGGGTGATGGGTACCTTATTTGCCCATCTGTGTATTGAAATCGTTAGACTCTGGGATGCACATGAGCCGTAAAGGAATAAAGCACAGTGACCTGATGAAGGGAAACCAGGAATAACCCACTGCTACATGAATGATGGGATTATATCCTTGGCCCAATTTCATGTGAAACAGAAGGACATTTCTTGCTGAGCACGCCGCCTGAATGATTTCACCACTTGGCTAAGCAGGTGAGAGGCTGGGCAAGGGCACTTCCAGGTTTTCTGGTCACTAGGCTCCTGGGACAACAGCCAGGGTGTGTGTGTGTGTGTGTGTGTGTGTGTGTGTATAGAGGAGACTGTTGGTTGCCTCCGCCCTGTCAGTCAAGGCTCACTCCAGGAGAGCTTTGATCAGACAAAGGAATCAATGAACAGACTAAGAGACAACACTGCCTTCATTCAGTTCCCACAGACAGTTGGGTCGTCTGTGTGTCAAGCGGGGCCAGAGAGCTGGTAAAACAAAGATGCCCTTGAGAATAGTGCCCTCTCCCTGCCTGTGCACAGCCCAGCACAGCCTTGCCCGCGAGCCTGCACACTTCCATTTCTACCCCACAGAGCCCTCGGACTGACGCAAACCACAATGGCTCATCATTCCCCCGCCACCATTCTGCTAAAGAACCAAAAAGGAATTCCTGTGCATGGAAGTGTTCAGCAGCGCAGATCAACCACACAGAAAGCACATGAAAGAAAAGAAGAACGTGACCAAGCACAAATATAGACACTATCTGATTACCGGTCCCAAGAGAGAAAAACCCAGGAGTCAGCGTGGAACAAGAATCTGCATTTCAATGTTGTTGACATCAAATGTAGTACAAGGAACTAGTATGAAATGCAGGGGAGATCAGACTTCAGAGCCAAGCAGGCTTACCTTCTAGCTTAGGCCAATCATTGTGCACCCGAGGTGTGTCCCTTCACTTTTCGCATCGATGAAGTCCAAATGTACACATTTTAAAAGTCCAGACCCAAGCAGAATTAACATGCCAATACTAGATGTCAAGATGGTTTTTTCCTCTTCCAGAAGCAGCTCACTTTTAGTCATAGAGCTGTGGTCTACGAGCTCTCTTGAATCTGTATTTCAATTCTCTAAAACCTTAATGATGTGTGCCTGTTCATGAACACTGAAGTCAGAGAGCCGGAGACCTTCCGAGGCAGCTATTCTCTTCATGCCCTTTGCACAGGGGCTGCAGTGAAACAATTCAGATGAATCATCAACCAATTGCTTGCCCAGTCATTCATTAGTTCATCTGACAAATAAGTGTGAGTTCACACTATGTGTTAGGCACTTGAGAGACCAAAAACAACACAATTTTGAGGTGTGAACGAAATGAAGACAAATATGACTATAAGCTACATGGTAAGTCCTGGGTAACAGATAAACAAGGAGTTCTCAGGGATAGCTCTCAGAGGGTTCTGAATGAGAGGGAAGCAGAGAAGTGGGATGGCTGGATTGAGCAACAAGAGTACAGGCCACAGAAGAGGAAGAGGTCAGGTCAGGCATTATAAGTCCATCACAAGAAACTTTCCTACCAGGCAGTGCTGAGAACAAATAAGGAAACATTGGGCTAAGCCTGCATGAAGCTGTTATATGGATCTGCAAAATGGTGAACAAGGCCTCAGCCACTTGGAATTGTGTCCCAGGTGACCCTATTCATAGGAAAACTCAGCCAAGCGCTCCTGGCACTTTAGGTTGTGTGATCGGTAGGTTTGTTGTGCCAACATGGCTAATGAACACAGGTGCGATTAATTGAAGGATGGAGAAATAAATGGCTTAGTGAGCCTCACCTTTCTTTCTCTTGCTCTTGGATCTTCAGACCAGTGTGCAGCTGGACGCCTTGCTTGTGCTGTGCCTCCACTTGCAAGTTACACTACTTGTGGGACACCTAATCCATGAGCTGTGTCACTGTAAGTTTAGGTTCCTTCAAGCCCTGCTTTGCCACACTGCTGGACTATACATCTCTTGAGCTGGGGACTGTCGGACCCTGTCATCTGGCTGACTGTTGGTGACCTGCCTTGCTGTTTGCTTCCTGTGGCCAGATAGCCTGAATTGCTCTACAGAGGACTCCTCGGTGGCCCTCAAGACTTGAAGGACTGCCAGTGTAGCAGCTATCTCAAGGAAGTGAGGTGCACCGAGTCATTTGTACTGCTTTATAGCTTAATTAACTGTTTGTTTTTTATATTAGATATCGATCTAACTATATATATATATATATATATATATATATATATCCTGTAGTGTTTCTGTAGAGAACCCTGTCTAACATAGGTTGGAATTGCTGGTCATATGACTACACTGAACAAAGAAGTCTCATCATCCTAACCAGGTAATTCTGGTTTTTTGTTCCTCCAACAATAGGCTCTTCTCCAAGAGCCCAGAACAAATCACCAATTGCTTATTTTTGCTACATTTTTATTGGTACCTAACCCATATGCGATACAAATCAATATTTCAGTCATTCCACCATATCAAGAAGAATTGTACAATCATCCACAGTCAATTTGAGAACACCCACCATTGTCAAATCATCTTTAAAATGAGGTGGGAAATCACAGTCAGCTCTAGCACTCCCTTTCCCCTCTTGCCATCATTGTTAATCCTAAAACCTATTCCTATAGACTTTATGATGATTCCATTTTCATAGTGTGATAGGTAGGTTTGTTGTGCCTGCATGGCCAATGAAGACAGGTAGGTTTGTTGTGATAACATGGCCAATAATCAATTGAAGGACGGAGATGTAAATGGCTCCACAATCCCAGCCCTGCTTCTCTTGTTCTTGTATCTTTGGATCCACCTGCTGTCGTGTTTGTCCTGTGCCTCCATCTCTAAGCTACGCTACATGTGGAACATCTAGTCGGTGGACTATGTTGCTGTGAGTTGAGTTTCCTTCAAGCCCTGCTTTGCCACGCTCCTGGAATATACATCTCTTGAGCTGGGGACAGCCGGACCCTGTCATCTGGCTGCCTGTTGGTGGCCTTGCTATTAGTGAGCAAACCTGTCCTTAAAGGCAGAAATGAGTCTTGCAAGGGGACCTCTCACAATCGAAAACTTGGACTATATTGTCCCGTTCAAAGAACTCACTGCCCTGGAGTCCGTGCCAACACACAGCGACTTTGCAGGACAGCGCCTCAAGCTGCCCCTGTGGGTGTCAGAGGCTGTGCCTGCCTACGGGAACAGAAAGCCTCCATTCTCTCCCACGCAGTGGCTGGAGGTTTCAAACTGCCAACCCTGCAGTGAACAGCCCAGCACGTAAGCCAAGGGCTCGGAAACCTGACCTTGCATAAGGCCACGCATCCATCGTAGGTGCAGCCGCTTCACAGAAGCCTCATTTAGCCTCTGTCTGTTTCGCCTGCGGAGACCGTTGATACTCAGCAATCGCTCCTCGGGGTGGGGAGGGAGGCTCCCTGCTCCTGCAAAGACTGATCAAGGCCCGGAAGCCCTGTAAACAGAGCCGTTGTGCATCAGAGGCTCGACCGACTACAGTGGGGTTTTGGTTTTACTTGAATGCTTCAAAACACCAAGGATGCTCCAAAGTTTTGGTCCTGGGGGGACTGCTGTAGGAGAAGGTGGTCTGCCACCTGGCTTGGGAAGGGCCAAGGCCGGAAGCGTCCCTCCAAAGGATTTTCAATGGCTGATTTTTTAGGCTACCAAATCTTTCTGCCTACGTACCTGTGGGCTGACTTGAACCTCCAATCTTGTAGTTAGCCACTGAGCCCATTAACCATTTTACACCACCTAGAGATGCCAATAATGTCAATAACAATTACCCATGACTGGGCACCTACCACATATCAGGAGTGATACTGAGCATTCAATACCCAGATTAACAATGTGAAAATGGCTGAGCCCCAGTGGCGTAAGTGGTTGAGTGCGGGACTGCGGCCTGTGAGCTTGGCGGTTCAAATCCTGTGGCAGCTCTCAGGAGCAGCGCTGGGTAGTTCCCACGACCACCAGAAGGCAAGAAAAAATGTGAAAACGTGGTGCATATTCCTTGATTTCACTATTTAATTTACTCGTGTGATTCCAAATTCTTTGCTCTTTCCACTCGTCTTCTCTCAATTGGTTGTACAGTCTGAGTTCCCGCTTGGAAATGTTTTCAAGGTTTCTTCTGAATTGTTGAGAACTTAAAATTACACCTCACCGCAACCTACACATCATGGATGCACTGCTGTTCTTCCTATCCCACCCAGCACTCTCTCCTTCCCTCGGGGGCTCCAACAGCGCTGGTTACTTGTCCAATAAGGATAACAATGCCCACAGCAACTCAATACCAGAGCCCGTGGGTACTCAAATGTGATCATAGCTCCCTTCCATTTCCAGATGCTGGCTGCGCCCTTCTGGAAGCCCACGGGATGCTGTTGATGGACCCTGAGCCCTGGAAGCGAAGAGACATGGGGAGACCCCTGTTGGTGCCGGGACTCTGTAGCCACTGACCTGTGACTTTGTGAGTCAGAAGGAGACTTTATGGACTGATTTCGGGCATTTGGGTTAATATCTGACTTGTGACTTTGAGCTGGACTGGGCTGGGATGTTTTCTCAATGTCCTGTTCCCCTGGAACATAAACCCATTCCTTATATCCATATGCGTGGCTTTGAAATTTGTTTCTCTAGTCTATCTGGACTAACACACATGGATTGAGGTCATGTGGGTAAGGTGTGTGTGAGAAGAGATGCATGCTGTGTTTTTGTCAAAGACTGCATTGAAATGACTATATGAGCAGGTGTATTGTCATGGTAGCAAAACCAGTCTCCCGTCTGCCACAAATCAGTCCTTTTTGATCACGCACTATTGTGCTATCTTTGCAGAATCTCTAAATAGAAAGCTTGATTAACACTCTGGCCTGGTGGAACGAACTCCAAATGCACTATCCCCCTCACATCAAAAAAATAAATGAGCATTGTCTTGATCTTTGATTTCACTTGACAAGCTTTTGGGAGACAGGTAACCATGGCGTCCTCCCCTGTCTTGATTGTACTCCAGTGTCTTGAACGATGTTTACTTACAGGGTGGTAAGAATAGTATCATGTCTCATCACCAGTAATGACATTATACAAAAAGTCTGGGTTGCTTTGGAACTGTCCTTTCAAAACACGGCATATCTCCACTCAATGCTCTTTTTTTCTGGTCAGTCAAAACCCGAGGCAGATATTTTACAATGACTCTTCATTCTCAAATCTTCTGTTAAAATTCCTTGAACCAAGCTCCAAGAAGATTCAGATAACTTCCCCTTCTTTTCAATGGTCCCATTGGCAATCTCAGAGCACAAGTTTTGGAATTTTGTAGACAAATTTGTCCTTTTGGGAAATTGATGGATGTCTAGAACTAGATTTTTCTTTTTGGGGGGGGGGGCATCACTGCTCTCCGGTGGTGGGAGTAGGAGGCCCAGCCCCTCTGCTGGCATTGAACCTCCGTCCCAGTGGCCACAGTCCCGCGCACAACCACTACGCCACCAGGGCTCAGCCTAGAACTAGATTTTTCATCAATTAATATTTCACCTTTTTTTGAAATGAGAAAACAAACCACTTGTGCACTTGAGTTTTTTCCCATATGACTGTCCTTGTAAGCTGTGTTCAACATCACAACGGTTTCTATGGCATTCTCAGTGGGGAAAACCAGCCCCTCACATGATCACAGGTCCAGTAGATGCAATCATAACATAGGGTTATGATATATAAAGATTATAGTAAAGGCATAGAGAATAAGCGAGATAAAAGAGAAGGTAAAATGAAGGAGTTGGACACATTCCATGGTAGCATGCTCACCTCCTGTACCACCATGATCTTGCCAGCCAGGTCCACGGACAGAGGAGAGGGCAGGAGAGGGAGCTCGATTTATTTCTCACCAAGGCATTTATGTCTTTTGGGAGCGTGCATGCCCCTTGATTATGGGCAAAGACATACATCACAGGAAGGGGTTGTACTATAGTAATACAGTCATGGGAGCGGGATGATCTAGGGGTGTCTAATGTCATAAGTCTAATATTAACCCATATGTATGATATCAGTCTATAAAGTCTCCTTCCGACTTATGATGCATGTGCAATGACAACAGGACAATCACAGGTCAGTGGGTGCAGAGTCTTGTGTATCCAGAGGCAGTAGAAGCATCCCAGCACTGGCAGGGGTCTCCCTATGGCTCCTCATCTCCATGGCTCAGAGTCCATCAGCAGTATCTATTGGCTGGCAGGGCTGGCAGGGGTCTCTCTGTGGCTTCTGTGGCCCCAGAGGTTTGACTCCATCAGGGTAAGCCCATGTGGCTTCTCCTCCAGCTCCTCCAGTCTTTAGGAATCAAGATTGATCAGCATGCTGTCATCTCATCTTGTCAGTAGAGACTTCTTCAAGTCTCTCTCCTCCAATTGGGAAATACTGCAGGACTTCCCAGAATTCTCAGGAGAAAGCCATGCTCACACAGAGACCTCATTAGCTATCTCCAGAGTGACAGGTTAGACTCCCAATCATGAAATTGACACACGAGGACATGACTGCCACACCAGGTCTTTGGCTTATTGTTACTGGATAATGCATGTTGAGCGTGGGTTTTATTTTGTTTTCTTTCTAAGAAGCTCTTTTCTTATCTTAGATCCCTTCCCTTAAAATGAAATGGGGAGAGAGAAAAAGGAGGTTTGAAAGTAAAAGGTTAACGGAGGGAGCAGGGTACTAACTCACCCAGGGGGAGAGTACACACGGGGATTGATTTCTGGTTTTCCCCAAGAAGCAAGATGTTCGCTGTCGACTTTTCATATCTGGGCTTTATTTTGTTGAAAAGTTTTCCTTCTATTCCTATTTGGTTGAGTGCTGTTGTTTTTTTTATCAGGAATGAGTGGTGGATATTGTCAAATGCCTTTTCTGCATCAATTGAATCATGTGGTTCTTATTTTTTGTTTTGTTTATGTGATCGTGTATATTGATTTTTTTCTATTATTGAAACATTCTTGCAAACTACATATGAATCTCACTTGATCGTGGTGTAATATATAGATACCTGTATAAATTCTTTTGGCCAGGATTTTGTTGGGAATTTTTATGTCTGTGTTTATAAAGGATATCCATCTGTAGTTTTCTATCTTTGTGGTGTCTTTGCTTACTTTTGGTATTAGAGTTATGCTCCCTTCATAAAATCAGCTGAGGAGGTTGCTGTGCTTCTCTTTCTTCTGGAATCATCTCTGCCAATTCTTTTCTAAATACTTGGTAGAATTACCCTAGAAAGTCATCTAGCCCTGGATTTTTTTTTGGTCGGAAGTTTCTGAATGACCTGATACAGTTCTTTTGTTATAAGCCTGTTGAGGCCTTTCTATGTCAGTCTGCATTAATTTGAGTAAATAGGTTTCCAGAAATTTGTTCATTTTATCTAGTTTTTAAAATTTGCTGGAGTACTGTCTTTGTTATTAATGTGTGATTATTCTTTTTATCTTGTTTGAATATGTCGTGCTGACATGCTGACATCCTTTTTAGCACTAATTCTAGATAGTTGCATATTCTTTCTTTTTGAGTTCTTCATTGCTATTGTTTTGGGGTTTTTTGAAATCATTTATTGGAGACTCATACAACTCTTATCACAATTCATACAGTCATACATTGTATATCTAGCACATTTATACATTTGTTACCCTCATCATTCTCAAAACGTTTACTTTCTATTTAAGCATCCTTTCCTTTTCTTTTTTCCCCAGGGTTTTTTTTTTTTTAATTTTGTCAGTTCTTTCGAAGAACCAATTTCTTGTCTTATTGATTTTTCTATTGTTTTTTCTCTTTTCCAATTTATTTATTTATGTTCCAAGCTTTACGATTCATTTTCTCTAATGGCTGAAGGTTTATTATCTTACTCTTGTTCTATTCATTGAAGATACCGAATTAAGGTGTTCATTTTGGTTTTATCCTCTTTTTTTAAAGTACATAGTGATTTCTATAAATTGCCCCCTGATAACTGTTTTTGCTGTGTCTCAATGGTTTTTGGTATGTTGTTTTAATTATCATTTGTTCTTAGGAATGTTTTAATTACATCCCTTACTTCATGTGCTACCCATTTTTCAAGTAGTGTGTATTTGGAGTTTTATTTTGTTCTTTCTATTGTTGATTTCTAGTTTCATAGCCTTGTGGTTTAAGATAATGGAGTACAGAATTAAATGTTTTAGAATTACTTTGCGACGTAGCATAGAATCCCAAAGAGACAATGGTTTAGTTGCTCTTCATAGTGTCTCACACAATTCTTAGACTTCCTTTGAGTTCTTTAGCAATTTTTGTTTCTCTCATCGATTTCTGTCAAGATAATTGTTTCCGAGAACACGGTGGCAGTCACCTAATATGCTGTCAATTTTAGGATTAAGAGTGTAGGGGTGGAGTCTAGGTTGTCAATCCGGAGACAGCCAATGAGATCTCAGTGTGGGCATGATCTTCTCCTGAGAATTCTGGGAAATGTGGTAATTCCTTCTTGGAGGCAGAGACACTATTTCTCTCAATTCACTTCATTGGCAACTTTCTACCCTTTGAGACATCCTGAGGAGAAGCCACAAAGACCTACCCTGATGCAGCAAGAATCCTGGACCTAGTGAAGCCACATGGAGACTCCTGCCAGTGCTGAGATGCTTACAACACCACTGGATTCCAAAACTTTCAACCCACTGGCTTGTGATTATTCTGCATTTGGCATCATTGCATGTGTTTTGTGAGTCTGAAGGATTTTGTAGATTGCTGTCAAACATATGGGCTAATATCGGACTTATGAACTTGATCTGGGCTGGGTTGGGATGTTTTCTTAATGTACAATTACCCCTTATATAAAACTCTCTCTTATATACATATGGGTGCTTATGATTTTGTCTCTCCAGTCTACCCGGACTGACACAAGCAATTTAACTTTCCACTTATTTTATTTTATTACTCAGGGTCTTTACTATGTTCCCATAGTCTCTTGTCTTCTAGAATTGTATATAGCGTAAGTGTCATAGTTATATAATCACTTGTTAATTTGAAGATTAAGAATGTAGGGGCGGGTTCTAGCCTGCCAATCTGGAGATGGCCAATGAGATCTTTGTGTGGGCATGGCCCTCTCCTGAGAGTTCTGGGAAATCCAGAGGTGTTTCCTCCTTGGAGGCAGAGACACTCTCGCTCTGCTCAATTTCTGGGGGACATCCCTGTAGAGAAGCCACATGGATGCAAACAGACCTCGGAAGCTAGAGAAGCCAGAGAAACCCCTACCAGTGCTGAGATGTTTACCACACCACTGGATCCAAACTAACTACTGGCTTGTGATCATTCTGCATTCAGTTTCATTGCATGCATTTGGTGAGTCAGAAGAGGACTTTATAGACTGGCATTGGATTTATAGACCAAAAGCAGACTGGGTTGGGATGGTTCCTCAATATTTAACTGCTCTCATATATAAACCTCTTTCTTATTCACACATGCGTGTCTATGAATTTGTTTCTCTAGCCTACCCAGACCAACACAGTAAGGTTTGTAGCTTTTCTATTATTTTCATTGTTCTCTCAAACACTTCCTCCATGTGTTGAAAGTACCTGAATATCATGCTTCTAAATCCTATCTGGTCATGCTAGGGCCCTTTCTTCCTTTAAATCTGGGTGTTGTTCAGTTATTTGTGTTTGTTTCCATGGCATCATCTTGTGGTGGTTAGTTTTGGGAGGGTTGTTGAAGTAGTCGACTTTGTCTTTCTAAGGGTATGGAGACAACAAGGCGTCTCCTTGCCAGTGCACTGGGATAGAGGGATATTCCTTGCTGGGGTATGGTGTTGCCCAAGGGCCTTACTGGATGCCAGTACAGGTATTTCTTGCCAGTCTCAGGGATAGCCAAGGTCTTTCTTACTGGAGTATAGGGATGGCTAGGACCCATTTTCTTGGCCTACAGGGGTGTCCAGGGTTTACTTCTTGGGGAAGGCTTTGTTTATTTGTTTTTTAAATGAGGGGTTATGGATTGATGTGTGTGTGTGTGTGTGTGTGTGTGTGTGTACGTTGTAAATCTCAACTTCTATATCAGGATTATAATTCCATTTTGGAATGGCTTTTGCTATATTTATTAGATAGAACTAGTGTAGAGTAGGTTTTGAGTCAATCTCTTGTGAGATACTAAAAAAATGATTAAACAAGTAAGCCAGTAAGCAGGGTTGAGGGAAGAGATATGCACAGTCATGTAAAGATTGCCTAAGAGAAGAAGCAACAAAGACCTTCCTACAGTCAACAGAAACACACAGCCTTACCCTATGGTCAGCACCCTGACAGTGACATTTAGCCTCTTACACTAGGAGAAAATAAATTTGTCTGCTAAAGTCATCCTCTTGTATTTTTTATGACAGTAAAGATAACTAAGACACCAGGTAATCAATAATAAATCAGAGAGAAGAAAAAAAGAAACAGAGAAAGGAGAGCCAGATGAGAGAGTGGAATATTGTCACTATTGTATTTATCAGTGTGATGCAAATCATCTCACCAGACTGCCCCAGAAACTTTTTATTGCAGTGTGATCAAAAGCATTTCTAACCTTTAATTACTCCCTCTCACCACACATACTACTTACCAGCAAAAAGAGGAAGGTACATAAATAAAATAATAAAAACACAATGAAAGATTCATTGATGGATACAGGAAAGAGGATAAAACAAAAACAAAGTGACAAGAAAATACCCACCTTAATAGCACAACTTAGCATCACTAGCCACGGGGCCAAGATTGGTGTGGATTGGGTTATCTTTCTGGTGCCTAGACCAGTGTCCGGCACTCAGTAATTACTAGCTGGGTGAGTTCACAGTGCCTGACATCCTGTCATTATTTGGTTGGTGAGTTCAGTGGCTTCAAACTCCACCTGAATGAGTGGAAGCTCAATGCAGTCCATTGTAATACTCTGAGAGCCCAACTGTGGGTATACTGGTTGACTGAGAGGAGAGGGACAATCTCCTATTTCTTTTCTTCTGGGGTGAAGCAACCAGGTCTTTTCCCTTGACTTGCACATGGAGACTGTATGAGTGGGAATCAACTCTATGGCAACCAGTTTTACTGGTTTACCTAGAGAAAGCACCAGTATATCCTACTTAGCCCTGCACCTCCTCCGTTCAGTGAACAAGTTGTGCCTAAAAAGTTCAATCACCTCTTGATGGGCTTTGGGTCCCCAATCGGTACTCTCCCTCATTTATGATGATATAATTTTCAGTTCTTTGATACCTGATCCCTTCAACATGGTCACACAGGTTGGCTTGTTCCTTTCATGTGGGCTTTGTTGCTTCTGAGCTAGATGGCCGCTTGTTTACTTTCAAGCCTTTCAGACCCCAGACGGTCTATCTTTTGATAGCCGGGCACCATCAGTTTCCTTCACCACATTTGCTTATGCACATATTTGTCATCATCGATCTTACCAGGAAGGTGGGCACGTAATGTTATGTTTTTTAGTTCTTTGAAGTCTGATAACGGATCCCTTTGACAATGACAATCTGCAAATGTGGTCAGCATAAAATTGATGTCGGTATTGATCGCGATACGAGTTGTATGAGCCCCCAGTAAAGTGATTTATTAAAAAATAACTTGAATTAAAAATTTTTAAAGTTCATTCAAACCCAGAACGATGAGGTGCTATCACGCTCTCCTGAGCCGGACCCCTACGCTCGGTCCGTGGGCCCCTTAAACTCTTCCTGCCACCCGCTTGGTGGGGAGGGGCGGGGGTATGGAATCCGGGTCACCCTCGCACACTCTCCTGTCACTGCCTCAGCGGCGTGGGCTCGCGGGTGTGTGTTGGGTCCGACTGGGCAGCCATCCGGTGCTTGTTTTCTAGGCGATGAATCTTCCCCATGGCGCGCACGTTCTGTCGCTACCGCCGCGCAGCATGCAGCTGCCAAGGTCTGCGCCGATGTGCCTGCAACGACCTTGTGCGGTGCCCCTGGAGCGCTCCAGGTTGGAAAAAACAAATTAAGATGATGTGGTGGTAGAGAGCCCTTCATTGCATTCCACATTGCAATAAAATTCTACCCCCACTTCCCTCCTTTGGAATACTTCTGACAAAAATTTTAACTTAAAAATATTAATGAAGGGTCATTTACTTTTGTAAAATTTTCATGTTGTTTAAAATCAATTGCTGGCATTCTAGGAGCCGAAAGAAAACAGCCGAGGATGACTTTCAGGCACTCCCTCTTGGCAGCCTTTTTGAGAAATGTAATTTCTTTTCTTTTTTACTTACAAAATTCAGAGTCTGTTTGGTTCCATGAGGTCAGTGGATGGTGCACGGAGCTCTCGCGCTGCAGAGGTCAAACTGCTGGGCAAAGGGCGTGGTTTGTCTGTATGGTGTGAACAGGTAACAGCTGATAATGGGAAGACCGGTGGTTGAAGCCTACTCAGAGTGACTTTGGAACTAAACCCAGGAGATCAGCGTCTGCACAATCAGCCACGGAAACCCTGAGAAGCACAGTTCTGTTCTGACACCATGGGGCGGCCACAAGTCAGAGTCAACTCTATCACAGTGGCTTGTTTTAAGCCAGCCATCCTCAAACTACGGCCCGCGGGCCACATGTGGCCCGCCGAGGACATTTATGCAGCCCGCCGGGTGTTTTTGCCGGCACTGCCTGTACTGCTTAGCAGCTGACTCATTCCAGACCCCACAGTGAATTTGTTCATAGTTTTTTTTTTTTCAACTATAGTCCAGCCCTCCAACGATCTGAGGGACCGTGAACTGGTCCCCTGTTTAAAAAGTTTGAGGATGCCTGTAGCAAATTAAAAAGAGCCATAGCAAGTGGCCATTGGGGTGAACTGAAAGCACGGGACCTGTTCCAACAGCAGACCCAGGGTCATGCTGGAGGTTTGAGAGAAATTCAGAGTTCTTTGGTTGCAGACGGAGATCTTCTCTGAAGCTTGATAATGTCCATAATTCTTGGAAAAAGTAGAGACAGATGATCACATTCCCTAATTTGAGATATACATGGATTGGTAATGTCTGGTCAGAAACTAACATGCCAAAGATGAATTCTTTTTAAAAATATACTCATTCATTTATTTGGGGGTTTTGAGTCCTGGTTCAGGTAAGGGTGGGATAAGGAGTCAGGCCAGGGGCATGAGGAGACTGGCAGGCTAGACTTTGAGACTGAAGTGGACCCAGAGGAAGACTCACACCTGTGTCTCTTCTCACCCCTGCTTTGTCTTGGCAGGGGTTACGGTGCTGGGAAGATGGGAACGCACGAGGTTAATTGAATTCCCCTTGTCCTCCCACAGCACTTCGATCAGAAAATCCATTAAGTACTCCAAGCAGAGAGACAGCGGCACGTGATCACCTTCTGAACCGACATGAGCCCAACTTTTTGTGGGTACTCCCACATCCCTACTACTTACTGCTCCAGGATTCCTGCCAGATTCACTCAGCCCAGCCCGCACCACTCCTCCATCCCTGCCTACGAGCCTCCACAGGCTTCCTACGGTCCGTGTAGGAACGATCGAGCTCTGTAGGCAAGCCTTTCTCACATACCACCTCTAGTCTCACTCACTATCCAACAGTGAGTATGACCAAGGGCCTGTGTCCCTTTTTCCATCCACACACCTTTGCCCACACCAGCAAATGCCACCTGCCAGTCAGGGTCCAGCTCAAATGGAACCTCCTTCAGGAATCCATTTCTGAGACTAATGGTAGCTAACAAGTAAGGAACTCATTTGGGTCTCAGGCATTGCCTGTGAACATTAGAGTCCTTATCCCACTCCGTCCTTACACTCTGAGAGCAGGATCCTGTTAACATCCCTGCTTTGCATTCAGTTGCTCACGGAGACTATCATTTGCCTAATCTTTGATGTGAATTGTATTAGGCGATGATTCTTCCATTGGCAGAAAAAAAGGAATCCTAACTGATTTGCCTGAGCACAAAAGATAAATCATTTGCTTCATATTATTAAAACCACATATGGTAAGGCTGTCCTAAATATATAAGTAACAATCTCAAAAATCTGCCTTTCTCTGAGGCCTGGTGGCATAGTGGTTGTTCGTGGGACTACAGCCCACTGGGATGGAGGTTCAATTCCAGCTCCACAGGAGCAAAGGCTGGGTCTCCTATTCCCATCACCAGAGGGCAGTGATGCCCAAAAAACAAAAAAAATCTGCCTTTCTGTTCCCATTTCTGTTATATTCACTTTGTCGACTGAGTTATTTTTCCTCCTCTTAAGTATGCACTGGTGTCAGAGTTTGGGGCTATATACTCACTTTATAGTGTGTGGCAGTCATATGCTCTGGTGCCAATTTGATTAAGAGGGTAGAGGTGGAGTCTAGCTTGTCAATCTGGAGATAGCCAATGAGACCATGGCTTACTCCTGAGAATTCTGGGAAATCTCACTTCCATCCCCCCATGGAAGTGAGAGACCATCAACTCAATCTCTTGGAGGTGCTCTACTGACAAGACACAAGGCTGATTCCCTGTGAGCCATCCTGGAGGAGAAGCCATATGGGCCTGCCCTGACGGAACCAGACCCTTGAAGCCAGAAAAGCCACATAGAGACTCCTGCCAGTGTTGAGATGCTTCTACCACCACTGGATACACAAGACTCAGCTCCCGCTGGCCTGTGATTGTCCTGGCGTCATTGCATGTGCTTTGTGAGTCTGAAGAAGACTTATGGATTCATATCGGACATATGGGCTAATATTGGACTTATGGACTTGGACTGGACTGGGTTGGGGTGCTTTCACAATGTTCCATTCCTCTTGTATATAAACCTCTCCCTTATATACATATGCATGCTTATGAATTTGTTTCTCTAGTTTACCTGGACTAACACATAGTAAAACCCAGACAAAGCACAGGAGTTTCCGTTTTTCTCATGCACAACACATGTTATAAGGAAATTCAGAGAAAGAAAACTTGATCCAGGATGCTTACAACATATCATTCTTGATAAGCAATGGTATAGTTGTTGGGCAAGTGATATACCCTGGGTTACAGAGCTTCAAAGTCTCACTCATGCATAAACACACACACTTATTCAACAGACAATATAAGTGGCTGTGTGAAGTTCAGACTTGTGTGTGGTTTACAGTTTACACCATAATCTCTCACCACCAACCTGCCCATGGTGTTCATTGAAAGCAAGGGAGAAAAGGCAATGCCAATACAAGGCAAGAGGTAAAAAAATGTTCCCAGAGAAATATAAATACCGTGGTAAAGGAATTGAGAACTGGGAGATGTTCTCAAATTGGGGGAAAGAACCAGAGGAGGGTAGAATTGGAAAGATGTTGAAAGGAGACAGAATTTGAACCACTTCTTAAATTTGAGTAGGGTCAGTGATAGGCGGAGTTTGGAATGTCCCTTCTTTTTGAATTCTGTTTTTAGGCAAATGCTGCCCTTTTAATCCCACGGTTGGGAAGCATGTTTGTCATAGGTGTTACTATTCACTTTATGGGAAGGTCTAAGTTTTGGCTGAAAGGTGTTATCAGTGAATGGTACAGTACTGTGGCAGTAGCCTTATCTGGTGTCAATTTTAGGATTTAGAGTGTAGGGGTGGAGTCTAACCTGTCAATCTGGAGATAGTCAATGAGACCTCTGTGTGGGCAGGGCCTTCTCTCCTGAGAATTCTGGGAAATTGAGTAATTCCGTCTTGGAGGCATGAGACACTATCTCTCTCAGTTCATTTCCTTGGAGGCACTTAACTGAGAAGGCTGGCTTGATGTGAGACATTACTGTGGAGAAGCCACATGAACCTACCCTGATGCGGCCAGAAACCTGGACCTAGAGAAGCCCTATGGAGACTCCTACCAGCGCTGAGATATGATCCAAAGACTTTCTACTTGTGATTATTCTGCATTTGGCATCATCTCATCTATTT
Organism: Nesogale talazaci; assembly: GCA_004026705.1. Taxonomy (NCBI): domain Eukaryota; kingdom Metazoa; phylum Chordata; class Mammalia; order Afrosoricida; family Tenrecidae; genus Nesogale; species Nesogale talazaci. Next base: position 24,802 of record PVJH01021194.1, read on the forward strand.
TGTGAGTCTGAAGAGGACTTTATAGATTGGTATCAGACATCTGAGCTAATATTGGACTTTTGGCCTTGGACTGGACTGGGTTGGGATGTTTCCTTAATGCAAAATCACCCTTTGTAGAAAACTCTCTCTGTGTTATATACATGTGGAAGCTTATGAATTTATTTCTCTGGTCTACCTGGACTAACACAAGTACTAACATTAAAGGACTAAGAGTCATATTCTTGGGGGGTTCTATCTGTTATCTATGAGACCAGTATTCCTGGTATTCTTTTTTATTATTATTATTTTAGGCATCACTGCCCTCAGGTGGTGGGAGTAGGAGGCCCAGTCTTTGCTCCTGGGAGCTGGAATTGAACCTCCAACACAGTGGGTCGCAGTACCGCACACAACCACTATGCCACCGGGGCTCAGCCCCCTGGTATTCTTTATAATCCATAGAATTTTTATTTTCCAAGAGCTTGTCCTATTTCTTTATATTATATTCATACTTAGCTGCCAAAGTAAGAAGTGAGCTTCCCACTAGAATCAGAGTTTGTTCTTCAAATCTTCTGACCAAATTTTAAGCCCTTTTACCTCCCCAGACAGTCTCTTGTTTTGCGTTCTGAGTTCTTCAAAGAAGGTTTTTTGCTCTCACCTTCTCACCTTCTCCTTCTTCACAGCTGTTAAAGAGAATTTTCCTTTCATGTAATTTGTGAACATCTGTGCATGACTTGTACTGCCTACTCGATTTTTTTCTGGACAGGAGTAGCTTCCTGGAAAAAAAAAATGGATGTGCCTTTACTTCCTTATAAGGCAGGAATAACTGCACCTCCCAGGATACTTGATGAGAACTAGAGAGCATTTAAGCTTTCTTTCCTGCAGAAGAAGGACTTTTCACAGCTGACAGATTTTTGCTGGGTGTCTGGACTCCTTTCAGAGACATCCTCATCTCTTAGCTTATATACTAACGCTACACTCTTCTCTAGCATATTTAAGGTTTCTTCCTCCCGAACTTTCATTATAAGATCTATTTCCTGGGTTGAGCCCCGGTGGCGCAGTGGTTGAGTGCAGGGCTGCGGCCCACTGACTTGGCGGTTCCTATCCAGCAGCAGCTCTCCAGGAGCAAGGCTGGGCCTTCTACTCCCACCAGGAGGCAGTGATACACACACACACACACACACACACACACACACACACGAAGATCTATTTCCCCATTTTCTATTGTTTGATGTTCATCTTTTTTATTTTTAGCTACTTGGAAATGAGTCTCAATTTCCTGCTGTCTTCTGTGTTAAGTATCTTCTGAGTGACCTTTCCTATTCTTCAGTAGGTACTTTGAATCTGTCTCCTCAAACTCAGGAGTGGCCAGTCTAGCTTTTTCCTTCACGGGTGTTGGTTTCTGACTGATGAACCTTTGCATTAGCACAGGGATATTTGGGTTCCTAAGTGGGGTCCTGCTTCAACTCCAAAAATCATTCACTTCCTTTTGGAGTTACTTAGACTTCACAATGGCAGCAATCAAATAAGGGGTGACAGGAGTCAGGGCCAGGGAGAGAGGAAGATCACTCTGATTCCTGGGAGAACAAAGTGACTGGATGAGCGTGAGAAGGCAAATTCAAAGGTTGGAGAGTGGGGACAAGACTTATGTGAAGAGTGGGCAAGATGCAAGAAGTCTGGGGTTCTCTCTCTACTTTGTGTCTTCTGTCTTGTCTCTGGTTCTGGTACCTGGGCTGTTGCTTGGGAACCATTCACCTGACCCACTTATCCCTCTTTCTCCATTAAATCATTAGTAAAGCCTTCCACTTATGCCACTCAAACCTCCTCATACCTTGCCCCAGCAGAGTCCCAAGGATTATTCATCCCTACTATGCCACTTCGCTCAGAGGCCACCTTACTCCACCTAAGTACATGTGGTATTTTTTAAGTCCCTACCTGGAAAAAGCCTTAACCCTTGATTTTATCATGTGAATGGGATTGCTGCATATGCACAGTGCTTTTGCTGAAGTTTTTAACCAACTTCCCCCCTCGTTTCCTTAAAAAAGGAATCATCCTGTAATTCTTTTATGTTCAATGAAATGTACCCTTATGATAGTTACCTTTAAAATTAATGGGCAATGTTATTAAATTTAAGAAGCTTGGTGTACACATTCTAGGGAATTTTTAGGACTTGTTCTATTTTCTCCTTATACGTAATATTGTTCAGAAAAAGTCTGGAGCAACTATAATTTTTTCCATCTTTTAAAAAGTCACTTGATCTTTCTCAAGGTTGTTCTAAGTACTTTTCTTTTGTCAATAAAGTCCAGAAAGTTGTTGACTTTTATTTTCTCCTAGACTCATGAAAGATGAATTTATAATTATGAGTCTCATCCTTATGATTTCATTAAATCTTTATAACTCACAAAATTCAAGAAAATTGTTACTATAACCACATACTATGTATCTGAAGAGACATAAACAACATCCGGAAGAGGCCCCACTACAAGACTTCCTTTGTCGCTAGGCATATGTCATGTTCTGCCACCCACTCAGAAAACCAAAAAGAGAAGTCTCAATGTCCTAGTCCCCATGGTCCCTGGGGCCCAAAACATATGTATTAATCAATGAATATGCATGACTGACTGCATCCTGTCCCACTGCCTTCCAGAGGCCAGTTGCAAGGATGGAAGCTGTGCAACCCTTACTAGTTACTCATTTAAGAATTCTATGGCTATTTTTAAAAAGCAAAAAGTACATTGACTATTCAGGAATTCGAAGAACTAGTTTTAGAAACCAGAGACAAATCCAGTTCTTTGTCCCTCATACAGAGTTTGATTCTTGGTCAATCACCTGCATGCACAGCCACCACTTGTCTGTCAGTAGAGCCTTCCATGTTGCTAAGATGATGAACAAGTTTCAGTAAAGATTCTCCGTGAAGATAAAGTAAGAAAAGAAGTCCTCCAGCACTGAAGCTGCAGCTCGGGGAAGGGGACATGCCTGACCAGAGCACAAGAGAGCAAATGAAGGGGAAGGTAGAGAGAGTGGAGTGCGTCCTGGCCCAAAGAGCCTTGAGGACGATATCCCAACTCAGAACAGTCAATGCACAGAGAGGACAATATGGCTGGCCCCACTATGAAACACGGCTTTCCTCGCTGACCCAAGGGCCTATGGGGATAACACTGGAGAATCAGGGTCAGGATAGTAACCTGTCTGACCCCACCACACCAAGGCAAAACACTAAGGGTGTGCAGCAGAGCATGGAGTTCCTGAGGAGGTGCCAAGGATATACTTTGGGGCCAGGGTGTGGCACCACATCTGACTCAACTGGGGGACACTCCTGGAGGTCAGCAAACAGATCCTGAACTATTTACAGGTTTTTCTTTTGTTATTATTTTAATCTTTTTACTTATTTATATTTTTTCTGGCCATTGGTTTTTTTGTTGTTGTTGTCATCATCGGTTTGCTTTCTTTGGTCACTTTGCCTTATGATGTCTTATTTTTTTATACATATTATTATCTCGGCAAGTCTATCTAGATAAGATAGACTGGATGAATACTCTGGAGGAGAAAACAATGGTACTGATGGTTCCGAGGGGACATGGGAGTTGGGGAAATGGGGGAAAGGAGGTGGTGTTGACCAAACCAGGGATAAGGGAACAATAAGCGATGCAAAATCAGTGACAAGGTGGATGTGAGAGGCCTGATAAAGATCGATCAAAAGTAATGTAACAGAGAGGAAATACTGAAACCCAAATGAAGGCTGAGCATGATAGTCAGACAAGAGGAAAGTAAAAGAAAATAGAGGAAAGAACTGGGAGGCAAAGGGCATTTATAGAGGTCTAAATATAAGCACATACATAGGTAAATATTTTATATGTAATAATGAAGAAATAGATCTATGTGCATATACTTATAGGGTTAGTACTAAGCACATGGGCATTGGACCTCCACTTAAATACTTCCTTAATGCAAGAACACTTTGTTCTATTAAAATGGCATTCCATGATGCTCACTTTCCCGACACGATCACTGAAGACAAATGTGTGCATAAGCAAATGTGGCAAAGAAAGCTGATGGTGCCCGGCTATCAAAAGATACAGCATCTGTATTCTTAAAGACTTGAAAGTAAACAAGCAGCCATCTAGCTCAGATCAACCCACATGGAAGAAGTACACTAGCCTGTGTGACCCTGAGGTGTCAAACAGATCAGGTATCAGGCATCAAAGAACTAAAAATTATATTATTATAAATGAGGGGGAGTACATATTGGGGAACCAAAGTCCATCTGTCAGTGACATTCCCTTACAGAAGGGTCGTGGGGAGAAGACAAGCCAGTCAAGGTACAGTGTAGTGATGTTAAAATATGCAACTTTCCTCTAGATCTTAAATGCTTCCTCTCCTCTCCCCCCCCCCACTATCATGATCCCAATTCTACCTTAAAAAAAGCTAGACCAGAGGATGCACACTAGTACAGATAGAAACTGGAAACATAGGGAATCCAGGACAGATAATCCCTTGAGGACAAGTGGTGAAAGTGGTGATACAGGGAGGGTGAAGTGAAGGTGGAGTAGAAAAGGGGAAACAATTACAAGCATCTACATATAACTTACCCCTCCCTGGGGTATGGATAACAGGGAAGTAGGTGAAGAGAGACATTGGACAGTGTATGATATGACAATAATAATAATTTATAAATTATGAAGGGTTCATGAGGGAGGAGGAAGCAGAAAGGGAGGCATAATATGAGGCGCTAATACCAAGGGCTTAAGAAGAAAGAAAAAACTTTGAGGATGATGATGGCAACAAATATGCAATAGATGTATGTATTCATTGTGATAAGAGTTGCATGAGCTCCCAATAAAATGATTTTTGAAGAAAAACAACCTTATAATCTACTTCCAAAAACCAGCAAATTCAGAGACACTCATGTGTAAGAAAGAGCTTTCTATCAAGAAGTAATTATATCTGAAGAAAATATCCCAGTCCAGTCCAACTTAAGTCAAGTCTGCTACTAGTCCTCAAGTCCCTCTTCAGACTCCAGCAGCCTCCTGCAATGATGCAGGATGCAAGAAGATCCCAGGCTGATGAGTGCAGAGTTGTCAGGACCCATGGTCAGGGGAAACATGGCAGAACTCTGACAGCTCTCAGGTTAGGGGCTGAGAGAGAGGGAGGTTCCTCAGGCCCACCTTACGATAAGGCCATGCCCACAAGGAGGCACCTTGAGGTTGTGACCTGATGCCATCCCTACACTCTTATGCATCTTCAAGTTGACATGGAATTGCATAACTACCACATAGAAAATAAAAACTCTATACTTAGCAACAGTGCAATCTCTACCCATCATGCAGATGACACAGGACCAGACAGCATTTTGTTCCAGTGTGCATGGAGTCACCATGAGTTAGGGCTGACTCAGTGTCAGCTAACGACAGCGGCACCTAGGAAACTGAAAGATACAAGATGATAGTGACAGCCTGTCATTTTTCTGGCATGGAAGAGTTTGACAGATGGGATCTGGCTTGAGCCAGTCCAGGGAAGTAATAAAGGAAGAGAGAGAAAAGTAAAGAGTGTCACTACTTCTGTTCGAAGTAGAAATATTTTTTAAGTTCCCTTTTTATTTTTGATTGCTTGTATGTGTTTTCTTTTATAAATGCTTTTTGCTAGTCTAGCCTTTGTTTCAGATGTTGTGGGAGGTATACAGATTAATAAAGTGTGATTCCTATCATCAAGGAGGTCACAATCCAGTAGAAAATAGAAATATTTCAGCTAATCTGACATGGAGGTTTCAAAGTGATGGCACAAGAGTAACTTTTTAAAGATACAACTTTTTATTGTGACTTAGGTGATGGTTTACAGAGCAGAGCATCAATTTTACATTCAACAATTTGTACACATTTGGTTTCTTCTTCTTTTTAAATTATTTTACTGGGGAGCTCTTACAGCTTTTATCACAATCCATACATACAATTCCTTTGAGAATATCTTCTGTAATGTGAGAAGAAACTACAAGGAATGTCTACTTATAGTTACCTCATATAAAATGCAGAAAATATGCTTTAGGTAGTCAATGTTCAAAATGACACCAGTGGATGTTTTTATCTTTAAGTCATGTGTCATGAGTTGTCCCCATGATGCATTGGGAAGGGGGTTCTGACTCAGAGTTGAGCAAGTAGCTTAAACATTTATAGCAAAGAAAAGATGTCATAAGTAATGCAAAGAAAAAACTATGAAAACAAGAGAGCTGACACTTTTACTGCTTACACAGACTCTTGACTAATCCTTTACAAGGTGGATATAAAACACTGATGAACTCAGATCTGGCAAGATGCTGGCCAACATAAAATCATATAGAAAAGTTATCTGAAGAAAAAAAGAGAAGTTACTTGAAATGCCGATTGACATCCAATATCATTTAAAATGTACCTCAAACTGAGTGCATTGTGCCCTGAGATATTTGTTTGTCGTAGATGTAATTTATGAGCATATAAAATTCACATATTAGGAAGATGTGCTTTTGTTTGTTTTAACCGGCAGAGGAAAGGAATCAAGAAGTTTGTGCTAGAAGCGCATCAGCAACTTAAGCTGGAACTGAAGATGCCTCATATTCTTGCATAGGGTAGTAAATACATTGCCTTTTCTAACCATATGAAGAAAGTTCTGGCTGAGGATGTTTTCATTAGGTGCTGTACAACAGGTTCTGATTCACACTGCCCCTCTACAACAGAAACAAGCCCCTCCCACTCCCACACCTTCCTCCCAATTTTTCTCCAGTCTGAGTCCATTGTTGTGCAGGCAGGTATTCTTCCTGGCAATTAGGGAAACTATCCTCGAGAGTTGAGAGCCATCAGACAGGTGTGCAAGATGTCATGAGATGAAGAATAGAAAAAGGTGGTTCCAGGTAGCTGGAGCAGCCTGTGAGGGACTCAGGTTTCAGAGGGGATTTTTGGAGAGTGAACGTCCTGTGTACAAAAAGAAGGTTAGCAGACAAAGGTGGAGAAGTAGATGTAGAGGTGAAGGATCTGAATTCCAGGCAGAGGATTTGAGGCACGCCTTCGAGGAAGCTTGTAGGGAGTTGCGAAACAGGTTTGCTGTGATCCACATTGTACTTCATATGACCCTGGCATCACTTTCAATGGTGAATTGGCTCTAAGTGGAGATGTTGCTGGTTATTTAAAATATCTTTCTCATATTCCTCTCTTTTTATAAACTAGTTATTATCATTCATCTGTTATCATTGTTAACTGGAGAAATTTGGAGCCCTATATTAACACTAAAGGCATAGTGGTTACTGTTGTGCTACTAACCACAAGGGCAGAAGTTCAACCCCCTCAGTTGCTCCAAGGAAGAAACATGAGGCTTTTATAGCATATGAAACCCACCGGAGAAGTTCTAACCTGTCCTTTATGTAAGCAAGAATTGACGAGATCAATGACAGTGAGTTTGGGGGTTTGTTTTGCTATGTTTTTATATTAGCACTAGAATAGAAAATGCCACTCAAAATTTAAGAGAGGTCAAGAAACTCAACCTTTTGATAAGTTTCCTTTGGTATAGATTAGTTTGAAGGAAACTGTGAGTTTGCTCAAAGGCTCTCTGAGTACACGGTTTTCTTAGAAATATACCATGAATATTTGATGACCCCTCAAAAATAGGTTAGGCATAATGAAGCCCAAAGAACTTCTATTCAGAAGTTCTTTCTACAATAAGGGCCTGAGACAAAGGACTTCTTCTAGAAATGCTTACAGAGTATCTCCCCGTAAGCTGCGCACACACGGCTATCTTTCTGGACATACGTGGTTTCGTTTTATTTAGATGCCAATCAACGGTTCCAAGTGCAATTTAGGAGAGAGTTGTGAGCTGTGGCGACGCTGGCAGCCTTTGCTGCTCAAACAGTCTCTACAGCCTGGTGACAATCCTGAGAGCAGGCCAGCAGCAGAGCCTCCTAAGATGGCCCCCGTCTCGTGATCCTAAATCATTTTGCAGAGGACCGATAGCTTTATCTCTCACTGCCCCTCGCCAGCGGCATGCGTTTGCATATATTAGCATTTAATAACGCTTCCCCAAAAAATAACGCTTCCATTTGGAAGTGCTGGTCTCTCTACCGTTTCTGCAGATCCTGTGGGATCTTGCTTGGTGTGCACAGGACGCACACTGACCGCCCCTTCTCACCCCCACCCCTCCCTCCCTCCGCCTAAGAACCTTACAAGTAGTGTGAGGGAGGGCGAGCCTGCTTATAAAAGGGAAATCGTTCCTCTGCAAACCGTCACTCCACTCACTCGGCCGATTTCTCTTAGACAGACAATAAATCTCTACTGAGAAATGGCAGCGCTTTGAGTCTGTTAAACCCAAATTCAGATGTCAACGCATCCTGGATAAAGGCGAGGGGCCGTGAGAAAGACCAAGGCCCCCACACGATGGATAGGCGCAGAGGCTGTAACAATGGGCTCAAACGTGAGAACAGCAGGGAGCGTGGCGCGCGCAGGACCGCATGGTCCCCTTCTGTTGCGCCTCGGGTCACTGTGCTCAGAAAAAGAAGAAAAAAAAAAACCTCGTGAGAAGACACCTTGCCTTCTAGAGGAACAGAGAGAAGCGAATATTCCTCCACTCACGGAGGATTCTTTGGGCTTTTGGAAGCCCTGAGCCCAGGGGTGGGAAAGCACCGCCGCCCCTTTGAATACAGAGCCAGGGCAAGCCAGGAGGTCCCTATGGTTGATCCAGAAGGAAAGAGGGCAACAATGGGATAAGGATTGAAGCTGAGGAAGCCTGCTTCTTTGCAGACCCTCAGCAGCCCCCACGTGAGACCCAGCCTCGCAATATAGATAGATTGACAGCGCTATCCTTGGCCCCGTTCTCCGATCTCCGCGGGGATCGCGCGTTTTCCAGATATTTTAAACTGGAGAGCATTAAGAATAATCAGAGAAGTAATAATGAAGGGTTTGTCGGCGCTTTCTATCAATTCTTTTCCGCCTAAGTGCTGACTGGGCGTTGCCTAGGCAACTGCATAGTGCTTCTGCTGCAGACTGAGGCTGAATTTTAAGTGATGGAGGCACATCGGCTTTGGGGGGGGAAACCTGAAAGCTAGATATTTTGTAAGGGCAATATAAATGTGGTAAACAGGTTTTGAAATAGGAATTTAAATTTAAAACGTCCTATTAAATCATGGCTGTGATTCTGCCTTTCTACCCAAACCACTACCCCTGAGTCGATTCCGGCTAATAGCTTTCCTACCATCCTTCCTCAGTGACATAAAACGATGATTCCCTCCAGCAGGCAAACGTGAATGCACTTGAGAATCAGCCGAAAGTTGTGAGGGCACACCTAATTTTCATAGTTGCTCGAGTCACCGTTGCAATCATTTGGCATACATGTAGAACAGTTCAGTGGGAGGAAAAGTCAATATGCGACTTAATTCAATCAGTGATATTTCAACAATTAATTCTGTAAGGGCAGCATTTTATAATGGTAGTTGACAGCATGATGCGATGATTACGTACGTGTTCCTGAAACCATCATGCTCCATATGCAATGACATGGGTGGAGAGAAATTATGTCTGCATTTTAAGTAGACAAAAAGAAAAGCAGTGTACCACAATAGAATCTACTGAGAACGTCCCACCCCACCTCTTTTGGGGAATCGCACAGAACAAAGGGCGGGGCTGGAGTAGATAAACTGAATGACCTCAGGAAATGTCAAGGCAGTCCTCTATTGGGTTAGGCACCCAATCATTTCCCGGTGAACATTAAAATGTTCACTATTGTCATTTTAAATAAGGTGGCCTGGGGAGGAAATTGGTCGCTAGAAAGCATGCATAAAAAGAAAGGATATCGGGGCTGAGCCCCGGTGGCGTAGTGGTTGTGCGCGCCCACTGGGATGGAGGTTCAATTCCAGCAACACGGAGCAAAGGCTGGGCCTCCTACTCCCACCACCTGAGGGCAATGATGTCCCCCCAAAAAAAAATTAAAAAGAAAGGTGATCTTATACAGTTCTGTATACAGAATATACAGTTCCCCAAAGGGATTAATTTCCAGCCTCACCCTCTCCCGAGTCCCCTCCCATAAAGAAACCCAAGAAGGAGGGGTTCTTTCATCTGCATCATCTTGAATGTGTGTTTTCACCCGGGTAGATCTGAGTCTAAAACTGAGGGTTTCAATGAGGGAGGTGGAAGAGCAGTTCCGATTAGCAGGTGAGAAACTGACACCCTCAGCGGGTTGGACTTGTGTTTTGAGTTTACCCCAGGACCTTATGTTCAACTGCGTCTACACTCGCCCCAAGCTGCAGCCTCCGGGGTCGCCACCTGCGACTCAGAATTTATGCCTGCCGCCGCCCTTTCTGTCACCTTCACAGAGGACTGGATCCCAGAAGTGGCTGCGTTGTGCCATTCAGGACTGTCTCGACGCTCTCTTTCATGAAAGGACCCTCGTTAGAAACTTGGGCATGTAATAGAGGATACGAGGCGCCTGCGCCCCAGAACCCCAAGAATGAGACATTTAAATGGGGGGGGAGCTTTTATCCCCTAGTTCTCACCTTCCTCTATGTTAAATTGCCACTAGCTGCTGTGTCTAGAAGAGCCTGCCCCAAGAGAGCTCGTCTGCTGCGTGTCCCAGGCTTTTGTTTCCTCTTTGTGCTATGGCGCTGAGTGGAAAGAAAGCCCCCCCCCCTCCCACCCCCGACCGAACTGCAGTGGGAAAGGGCGGCGATGGCAGCCTGCTGGCCTCCTGGAGGGGCTGCTCTCCGCAGTGGAACCCCTACCACGCCCAGCCTTAGAACAACAAAGGGGTCCCTTTCCTCCTGGAAGACTTAGACTCCCGATTTTTGACAGGGGAGGGTCCTGCTTCTTCCTGGTCGGCGCCTGCGCTCCTGCGTGCACACGCGCGTGTCGGGGTGCTCCCTGGAGGGTGCTGCGGATTGTAGGTGTGTCCCCACCCCCACCGGCATCCCGAGGCTGCAGCCCTGGCCGACCTCCTCCCTTGGACCGCTCGCACTGCTTCCGCGGCTGTGGCGTCCCAAGCACCATAAATCCACTGACGCAGCCAAGGATCTAAACGAGACCGGCGACCGCCACCCTTGAGCTTGGAGCTGCGAACACAAGGCTGCTATTTGAACCGCAGTGGTTTGATGCCTCCCATGCCTTTGTTCCACCAACAAACCTACCTTTGGACACACGCTCATTCTCGCAGCGGGAAAGTCTAGACTCCGGGACCAGCTTCACACACCTCTTCTAACTGGGTGCCTAAGCCAATCCGCAGAGGTGGAGGGTCCCCTGGGTGCAACCGGACGCGGGCGGTCTCTGGGAGGGGATGGGCAGAGATGCATATGGCCGAGAGTGCGTGAGCTCAGGGCGTTGCGGCCGCAGAGAGTGGGGGATGTGGCCCAGGACCGAGACAAAGAGAACCAACCAGGGCCACTTGGAGCTGTGGGGTCGCAAGTCGCAAGGCGCACCCCTCAAACGTCAACACCCTACTCACACATGATTTCCACCAGGGGCTGCCTACGGGGTCTGGCCGACCTTGGCCTCCCAGGCTGGGGGAAAGGGGCAGTGGTCTCTCCGGCAGCACCTGAACTGTGCACCTGAACTGGTCGCGCCGGCCACGGGCGAGATGGGATTCGCGAGCACTGAGTCCTCCCAGACCCTCCTCCTCCTCCTCCTGGCACCTGCGGGCCCCTGCACCTGTTGGCCCCTCTCCCTTTTCCCAGCGTTCTGGGTTACCCGCCCCCAACGTCACCCGCAGCCCGGTGCCCACTGGCAGTCCTCATCTCGCAGCTCACCCCTTCCCAAGACCTAACACCCCGGTTTCGCGCAGTCCTGGACAATGCATACGCCCCTCTCTCCCTCGCAAAGTCTCCGCCCCTCACCCGGGCCTCACGGCCACGCTGATTGGCTGCAGGGCCCCCTTGTCTGTTCCAGGGGCTTTGAGCATTACGTCAGCAGGGTCTGACTAGCCCAAGGGTGGAGGGGGCCTCGGTGCTGTCGAGTGGGGAAGCGGGGGAGGGCTCGGTCTTCGCGAGGGCCCCGCCCTCCCTACATAAAAGGCCAAGCCCTCGGCCAGCTCATTCTCAGTCAGTGGATCCTCCAGTGCCTTCTTCCTGCCCTTCAGAGGGGTGTGTAGGGAGACCAGCGCGGACACCGCCCAGAGCCGGGAAGGGAGCTAGCATCATGCGTGAGATCGTGCATATCCAGGCGGGCCAGTGTGGCAACCAGATCGGCGCCAAGGTGGGCCCAGGCCGGGTCGGGCGGGGCTGGGGACCCCAGGGGGCCGGCTGCAGAAATGGAGGAGAGGGGGGCTGCCTAGGGACCCCACGGTCCTGGGACAGACCGGCGAGCGGGTCGTGAGGACTCCGAGCCTGGCGGACCTTGGCACAGTCCTCGGCAGACGGGACTCCGCCGGAGCGCAGCTCCCAGGTTTTGTCTGCGTTGGGCGTGGCTGCACGCGACGCCGATTGCTGGGGTTCGAGGCTACCTTCCGTGGAGCGGGTGCCCTTGAATTTCCCTGCCTCCTCCTAGGACTCCTGGCCACCCCTCAATCTCCTGTTATAACCGCACTGTGGCGCGGGGGGTGAGGAGGGGGGTTAGTAGGGGGTGTAGTGTGTGGCGACACGACCAGGCGATCCGGAGAATAAATGTTATTTGCTTGAATGGGTGGGTTGCAGAGGGTGGGGGAGAAGAGCGCTAGGAGCGGGGAAGAGGGACGTGCTTTGAATGTCTGAATGTAAAATAACCCTCCTTTTGCTGGCTCCCTGCCCCACCCCCTTCCCTCAGGCCTGTGTCCCCTCCGCACCTCAGCCTCTGGCCAGGAACCTACTACCCAGCCCAGCTGTTGTCACTTGTGTCTGGGGACCTTCAGCACTGTGGCTGGCATTGAGCCCTTCCCGCCCCCTGCCCCTGTCCCCTGCCGCTAGTCATCAGATCTGTAGTTTCTAGCCCTAGGGAAGCCAAGCCCAGCAGGTGAGGTAGTGCCCCAGTCAGACGGTGCCCAAAGCACCCATCCATCCGAGAGGCTGGGTTGTCACAGTTGAGTGGAAGGTTTTTCTATTGTGAGGGGCAATTCCGCAGCAGAGACATGCCTAAATGCAGCATTTTTTTTTTTTTGGTCTCAGTTTTGGGAGGTCATCAGTGACGAGCACGGTATCGACCCCACTGGCAGTTACCATGGCGACAGCGACTTGCAGCTGGAGCGAATCAATGTCTACTACAATGAAGCCACTGGTAATTGTCTTAACCCCTTCCCCTCTTTTCGCTGAGACGATTCCTCCGGGTGTGGCTCCTGGGCGGTCAGAAGAGAGGAATTAAGACTCCCACTCCTCATTACAGTGTGTTTCCAGGGACTTCTCTGTGTTCGCCCTATTTTTTTTTTACCCTGCAACCTGGTCCTTATGGGGATGACAGCAGGGTTTTTAGGGAGGAGGCAGAACGCTGTGTCTGTGGATCTCAATCCAGTCTTTGTCTGGTGCAGGTAACAAATATGTACCTCGGGCCATTCTGGTGGATCTGGAGCCTGGCACCATGGACTCGGTCAGGTCGGGACCCTTTGGCCAAATCTTCAGGCCCGACAACTTCGTGTTCGGTGAGTGATTGCATGGTGTGGGGCAGCTACCAGGGGAGGGCAGGGCGCTGAAATCAAGTATGAAGAACAGTCCGTTGTCGGCCAAATGAGTCCTCATCTGAAACCCAAACTCACTGTGATGGAATCCACTCTGACTCATGTGACCCTACAGGGCACAGAGAACTGTGCCTTTGATTGTTCCGTGCTGTAAATCTTTACAGGAGCAGAACTTCTCATTTTTCCTCTGAGTAGTAGTGCGTGGCCTTCAACCCCTGACCTTACCGCTTGAAAAGGAACACACACCCCCTGATATGATCAGGCTCCTCGTTCTCGTGTAGACTAGAAAGAAAAGATTAAAAATGCCTTTCTGCTTAGACCAGGGCTCCTAGCCTCTGCTCTTTATAATGACACCCAGGGTCAAATGTTTTCAAGTCTGGCCACTTGGGTGGTGATTTGAAACAATTGCCTCTGAGTGCTGACTCATTGATCTATATTAAGGAGTTTAAGATAAGAAAGGATTTAATCTAATCACCAGTGATTGATGAAGTCCCTTTCCCTGTGGCAGGCCAGAGTGGGGCCGGCAACAACTGGGCCAAGGGCCACTACACGGAGGGAGCGGAACTGGTGGACTCCGTGCTGGACGTCGTGAGAAAAGAGTCCGAGAGCTGCGACTGTCTCCAGGGCTTCCAGCTGACCCACTCTCTGGGGGGCGGAACAGGGTCCGGCATGGGCACGCTGCTCATCAGCAAGATCCGGGAGGAGTACCCCGACCGCATCATGAACACCTTCAGCGTCATGCCCTCCCCCAAGGTGTCCGACACCGTGGTGGAGCCCTACAACGCCACCCTGTCTGTCCACC
>PVJH01021195.1:0-39166 GCA_004026705.1 Nesogale talazaci
CAGCAGGCCTGCAGCGAGGGGTGCTGGAGCCAGCCGCAGGAGGCCGAGCCGGAGCCCGAGCGCAAGGTGGGTGCCCCGTTTACCCCCTCTGCCCAGTCCCACCCTGCCCCACTTGCTTTTTCCAGGGTGTCTTAGGCTGCTGGGGGACCCCCTGGAGGGATGCCACCTCTCCAGTCTCAGGTGTAACCTTTGCGATCCCTCCTCCCTACCAGCTGGCTGTAGAAGTCAATGGCTTTCAAGTCAGCTCTGACGATGCTGAAGACAGCAAGCCCAGGGTCGGGTGCGAACTAGGCCATTCTGAGTTCAAGTCCTCCCTGTCTGGCCCCAACCTCTTGACCCCAAACCACTGCTCCCTGGACAACATCCACACAATGTCCCTGGAGAACAGAGCATTTGGGGACTGGCTCCGCGCAGACCTTGACTGAACACCTGTGGTGCCCTAGCCGGGAGCCCCCGTGGCGAGGAGGTTGCGAGTTGGGCCGTGAACCTCAAGGTCAGACGTTCAAAACCAGCAGCTCTCAAGAGAAAGACGCAGCTTTCTAGTCCCGTAAAGAACCACCGTAGGGGAAATCCATAGGGCTCATTTGCCCTACGGGGTCGCTATGTGAACGGACTTGATGGCAAGGCGTTTGCCCTGCCTGAGGGCTCCTCCTGATGACTGGTGGCCAGGGGCATTTGATTTGTGGGGAGCTGCCTGCCAAGTGTCCCCTCTCTAGCTCTGGGGGGGAAACAATAAAAGCCTACCTCCGGCCATCTCTGTGTGAGCCCAGCATGCACCCAGGGACAAGCTCCCTGCTTTACAGACAGCTCAGAAAGCCACCGGGTCCAACCAGAGACCCACAGACTGCTCGGCAAGTCCCCCCCCCCCATCCCCACCTGTGACGTCTGGGAAGAGTCTCACGGCAGCAGCTACTGTGCCTTAAGCACTTGCCCTTCTCCAGGCTCCTGGCAAGCAATGCCTGACTGCAGTCTCGCCGTGGCCCCAGAGGGAAGAGAAACGTTTCCATCTCAGAGTTCAGAGGGCAATCCATTTCTTCAAGGGGAAACAGCAAGCTGAATGCAGTGCCAAAGCTTGTGTTCCTTATATGATGCTCGGTTCCCCCAAACCACTTAGCCACACCCGAGATGACCATAACTTCCCACAGCCCCTCCCCCTCTGCCCGGTCCCCTGATGATTGGTTAAAAGCCTGCCTTGGTGACACTTGCATGCTTTGGGCCTTCCCGTTGCCAGAGAAAGGTCCTGGAAGCTCCGAGTGGCACCCTCTCTCTCCTGGAGCTGTTTTCTACCCTCTGCAATGACTTTGTCAACTCGGCCCAAGGCTTGGTGTCCTCTACCTGGACATACTATCTGCAGACAGACAACGGGAAGGTGGTGGTGTTCCAGGTGAGGGCTCAGGAGAGGGCACCCCGGAGCAGGAGGCGGTTGGTCTGGGAAGGAAGGGGTGATGCATTGTCTCTTGCCTCATGGAATGCAAAGGCCATGGCTGATCCAGCTTCAGGCATAGCTTGATCCAGGGGCTCAGGATTCGCTCCTTTCCTGGGCCCTGCTTTTCCTTGTGGAAGCGTCATTTCCAGGATGGAAGCCCAAGAGACCAGGTGGCAACCCTCTGGGGGCAGGCAACTGGGCTGGGCTTATCCTGATTAGCCCTAGCCAGGTTTGTGGGCACTTTTCAGCCCATCCCTGTGATACTGTTGTCTTGGCCCCCTGCTGGAACCGGAAGGTGAGGGCAAAGAAAAGTAAGGTGCCCACAGTGACCTGCCGGGCCACTCCAGCCCAGACATCTTCCCCCAGGCCTGTGAGAAGGTGTCCTCCCTCCCTGCCAGCAGAGCTAGGTGGCAGCTAGTGTGGGACCCTGTGACCCAGGGAGGCTTGTCAGGGTCCCCACTGGGACCAAAGTGCTGTCCTTCCCCTGGGCCTCCTACTCTCTCATCCCTGGCCCAGACACAGCCGGTGGTGGAGAGCCCCCTGCCCGAGGGGTCACATCTGCAGCGAGTGGAGGTGACATGGCGAGGATCCCACCCTGAGGCCCTGGAGGTGCATGTGGGTAAGGTCTGACCCAGTTGGGTTTCTCCCTGTGTGTGTGAGGGGGGTCCCCTACTGCCCCAGGAGTCCTCCTCACCAACCAACACATTAGACCCGGGCTCTCTGAGTCTCAACTCCTACCTCCCAGAGTTCTGTGGTCCCATCCCCAATATTTCACGGCCTAGCATGTCCCAGAGTTCCATTGTCTCCTGGAGCCCCAAGACCTGCCTCCTGGCTTCTGCCCTCCATGCCTCAAGGCTTAGGACCCTCTTTCCCTGAGTTTTGGCCTGCTCCCTTCACGGCATGGCTGGGGAGGCCTCCTCGGGGCAGCGTGGAAGCCATGGAGCAGTGATTAACCATCCTTCAGACCCAGTAGGTCCCTTAGACAAGGTGAAGAAGGCTAAGATCCGAGTGAAGACCAGCAGCAAAGTCAAGGTGGAGTCTGAAGAGGCCCAGGACAACGACTTCCTCAGCTGCATGTCCCGGTGGGTGGCCTGGCCCTGGTGGAAGGCTGGGAGAGGGACTGGAGGGGTGGGGACGGCTGGCCGGGGCCACTTAGCAGTGCCTGTGGGCCTGGCAGGCGCTCGGGGCTCCCCAGGTGGATCCTGGCCTGCTGCCTCTTCCTGTCCGTGCTGGCGATGCTGTGGCTGAGCTGCTCCACGCTGGTGACTGCACCTGGCCAGCACCTCAAGTTCCAGGTGTGTGCGTGGGGCCTGACATTGGGAGGGGCAATAACTGCTTCTTTCACCCAAAGCCCCCAGGGTTGTCAGATGACATCTCCCATTGGAGTGGCAGGAGGCCACGGGGGACAAGGGGGGGTGTCTCCACCGGCGCTCTCATTCCATACCCCCCATTGTCCCCCCGCCACAGCCCCTGACCTTGGAGCAGCACAAAGGCTTTCTGATTGAGCCAGACTGGACCGTGTACCCGCCGCCGTCACATGCCTGTGAGGACAGCCCTCCACCTTACCAGCTGAAGCTGGACCTCACCAAGCTGTAGGCCCCCAGCTCTGAGCCTGGCTGATGGAGGGAGCTCCTTGGGGTAGCAGTGGGGGTAGGGGCTCCTTGGGTGGGGCTTGTCCTGCGTCCAAGACTGTGGATGGGGCTGCCCTTGTTCTCCTCTTCCCTAAATCCTTCTGCTGGCCCCATCCTGCCCCTCCTTCTTTGGGGGCCTGGGGGGGATGGGCTCTCCCCATGCTTGGGGGACAGGATCCAATCTCGGCTCCTCCTCCCACTCCCCCCTCTACACCCAGTGCTACTTTTTGTCTAATGTCTTGTGGCTTTCTGAGAATTTGAACCCAGTCCCATGCCACCTCCTCCTTCCCTTCCTCGCCCCTCTTAGGGGTGTCAAGGGCCTGGGAGTTGCCGCCCTCCAGCGGGGGGGCTGCCTCTTGCTTTCCTGCCTGGCCTCCTGGGATTGCAGCCGACCCCCGAGGGCGTGGCTGGGCCTGCTGCATGGGGCACTGGGGAGGAATAAACAATGTATATAAAATGTGTCTGGAACTGAGCCTGCTCTGTCTGTCCCTCCGGCTGTCTCTGGGGGGTGGGTCGGGACATGACCGTGGATGGCCCTGGCCTGCTGGGCCTCCCGCCAACTTAGGGGAAGCCTCTGGAACTGCCTGCTGGGAAGATACCCCTCTGCTGCTAAGTCGCATCAGGCTTTCAATAACGGGGTGATTCTGGAGAGGGGGCTCCTGCTTCTGACTGGGTCTCAGTGTCCCCACCCCGTGACGTACAGGCACATCGAGTCTTACACTGCCATGGCCTCGTTCCCCATCCCAGCATCCTTCCTGGCCTTCTCTCCCTGCACTTGGCTTTGGAGAGGAGCCCCGTACTTGGACCATCAGGCAGTGCCCTGCCTCCATCCTTCCTGTCTAGTCTGCAGCCTCCCTGGGGCCCTTCCAACCAACCCTCTCTTAACTGATCTTGACCGGAATTGTTCTCTGTGGCTGGACACCAGGGGCTCCTGGCTGGCTCAGGGGAGGATTGGGGGTTCGGGGCATGATGGGCCCAACTTACAGGGACTGAGGTGAGGATTCCCAGGGCTTCAGACTGATGAGACCTCTCCATCCCTGGCCTCTTGCTCCGCCCGTTCTCAACAGTCTTGGCGCCACCTCTGAATGGCCAGCCTAGCCTGGGTGAGAGTCAGCTCTGGAGTTTCTGTATGCCCACTCACTGCCATGCAATCCCTTCCGCCTTGTGGGCGGGCAGAGCGGCCCGTGTGAGGTCCCAGGGTGGGAACTTCACAGCCACAGAAAAACTTACCTTTCTCCCCAGGAGGTGCTGGTAGGTTTAAGCCACTGAGCTGTGGTGACCAAGATCCCAGCTTCTAATATACCAGGGCTGTGTGTGTGCGACAGAGAGACAGAGAACAGAGCAGCAGCCATCTCAATAGTGTAGACATGGAATTCAATCACATGGGTTCCATTCTGTTTCAAGTGGGCCTCTATTCTCACTGTCTCACCGAGCACTCCGCCACCATTCTCTCTCTCTCTCTCTCTCTCTCTCTCTCTCTCTCTCTCTCACACACACACACACACACACACACACACACACACACACACCTGACCAAACCCTTTGCCATGGAGTTGACCTTGACTTGCTGAAACCTTCCAGGGCAGAACAGAACTTCCCCACAGTTTCCAAGGCTGACATCTCTAATGGCAACCGATGGCCACATCCTCGTCCCAGGAAATGGCTGGTCCCAATCAGCTGCCTGTCAAGCTGCCTGCTGTACCAGCTGGGCTCGGTAACAGAAACTCCCTGCCCTCTAGACCAAAACCCCCCAACACACACTGGCCCCAACCCTAAGAAGCCGGGGTGTCCATCCACGTGCTTGTTTCGTGGCACTGATCAGACCATCCCTTCCCTGTGGCTAGCTGCCATCTTTCGCTCATCTGAACGCTCTCTGGCTCCACCCATGCCGTGGCCCGCCTCGTGATTGCGTTTTTCTTCCTGGCCGTTTTCTTCACACGCCGTTGTGTGCCCACCTCTTCCAGGCGTCCTGGGGGTGCCACGTGATGGGCTGCTAACCGCGACTCAAACCCGTCACCCCATCTGAAGGACAAAGGTGAGTCTGCTCCCCTGGAGAGTCCCGGTGTCGCTGGAGTGGTGCGGCTCTGCCCCGAGGGGGGCCGTCGTCAGATAGGCTTGACTCCGGCAGCCTCTGTCTTTGGCATGGTAGAGACCCCATTTGTTTTGCTGGCCCATCACCGGTTGACGAGATTTTTTTGTTTGTTTTTGGGCATCACTGCTCTCCAGTGGTGGGAGTGGGAGGCCCAGCCCCACTGCTGGAATTGAACCTCCGTCCCAGTGGGCCGCAGTCCCGCGCACAACCACTACGCCACCGGGGCTCAGCCCGACGAGATTTTTTTTTTTTTTTTTTTAGGCATCACTGCCCTGGTGGTGGGAGTAGGAGGCCCAGCCTTTGTTCCTGTGAGCGGGAATTGAACCTCTGTCCCAGTGGGCCGCAGTCCCTCGCACAACCACTACGCCACCGGGGCTCAGCCCGAGATTTTTTTTTTAACGAGGTTTCTATCTACATGCCTGGCCTCCCTTCTCCTGGGGAGGCACCCAGGATCGGGATGGCGGGGTCAGTCGGCAGGACTCTGTCCAGCTTTTCATAGTGGCTGGACATCTTTCAGCTGTCTACCTTTCTTTTGTTTTATTCTTCTGCTTCACTTGCATATCTTTGTGGTTAAAATATGCCTAACGCAAAATGTATCACTTTAATCAAGTTTGCGCGTCTCTGGTGTTAAGTTACATGCACTGTGTGGTGCATCCACCCCCCCATCCATTTCCAGATCTTTCTGTATCACCCCAAATAGTTCTGTTCCCCTAAAACAGTCACGCCCAGGAGCCCCCGTGAGCAGTTTGAACATACCAGCTGCTCTGCAGGAGAGTGGGATGCACGTGGACTTGGGAGACTCCGTCCCAGCACCCAGGACCTGCCCACCCTCTTCTTCCTGCCGTGGCTTAGTCTTTCAACAGTCCTTGTGGTTCACAGGAAGTGGAGGAGTGAGATGAACCTAGCCTGCTCTCCACTTGGTGGAATTTGTTCAAGGACGCCTGCCCACTGAGGTTGCTGAGGGCCGCTTATCACCATGGTGATGAGGCTGCCAGAGAGGAGAGGAGAGGAGAGGAGAGGAGAGAGAGAGAGAGAGAGAGAGAGAGAGAGAGAGAAAATGGTTTCTTGAGATTGCAGCTTGATATCCTGGATCACACTGTACCTGAAGTCCACCCTGCCTCTGGATATTTGGCTTAAATCAATTTGTCTTGGGCTTCTTGGAACAGTAAAGTCCTCAGGGATCCACATCTCTTCCTTCCTTCAAGATCGAGACACCCAAAGGGAAGAGTGTTTTCTTTATTTTTTTTGTAAAACTGCGGTGTGTCTAATACAGAAGTCCTGTTGGCTTCCAACAAATGAGTCTTGCATTGAGCTACTGAATGCAAAGGCAGGCGTTCTAAACCATCAGGCGGAAAGACGACGCTGTCTACTCCTGTGAAGTGTCGCCGTCTCAGGAACCTGCAGGAACAGCCCTGCTCGGTCCCCTCAAGTGCGATGTGTTGGAATCACTTTGATGGGAGTGAGTTTGAGGAGTCTTTGAGTGTGTCTGGCACATTCATCATCTATAAATTGCTGTGCTCTAAACCTGCTGCACACGATCTCTTTAAGGTGTTTGTAGCAGTCGTGTGCTTATGTTAATTTTATGATTGAAATGTAGGGGTGGAGTCTGGCCTATTCATCTGGTGATAGCCATTGAGTAGACGATGAGGCCTCTGTGTGGGCATGACTTTCACCTGAGACTCCTGGGAAATCGCATGAGATTTCCCTCGTGGAGATGAGAAGCTATCTTCCCCAGTTGTTGGGAGTTAGTTTCAGAGATAATTAACCACAGGCAACACAGAATGGCGGCGTCTGGGAGGCTGGAGTAGCCGGTGGAGAGACCACACGGCTTTGCCCTGATGGAGCCGGACCTCTGAGGCTGGGGCAGCCACATGGAGGCCTCTGCCAGCAGTGAGTTGCTTCTGCCACCACGGGATGCTGTTGATGGACTCTGAGCCCTGGAAGCGAGGAGCCATGGGAAGGCCCCTGTCGGTGCCAGGACTCTGCACCTACTGACCTGTGACTTCGTGAGTCAGAAGGAGACTTTATGGACCGATTTCGGGCATATGGGTTAATATCGGACTTGTGACTTTGAGCTGGACTGGGCTGGCATGTTTTCTCAATGTCCTGTTCCCCTTGAATATAAACCCATTCCTTATATCCATGTGTGTGTCCTTGAATTTGTTCCTCTAGTCTACCCGGACTGACACAGTGTTCAAAAAGCAAGGATGTGCCACGGTGAGCTTGACCCAAACCACGGTATTCTCCATCGCTTCCTATGCATGTGAGAAAGTCGGACATTGAGTAGGGAAGACTGAAGAAGGGCTGCATGTGAATTCCGGGGCTGGACAAGAACATTAGAAGTGCCCTGGATGGCTACAAGGACCAACAAATCTGTCTTGGAAGAAGTACAGCCAGACTGCTCCTTAGAGACAAGGATGGCGAGACTGACCTTTTTAAAGATCTTTTTTTTGGCTCACATATTTGGGACATGTTATTAAGAGAGACGGGTTTCCTGGAAAAAGACATGCTTGGTCAAGTAGAGGGACAGGGGAAGAGAGTGGACAGAGACAGACAGCTTGGGCTCAAACGTCAGAAGGATGGCAAGGGCACGCTGGACCTGGCGGAGTTTCATTCCGTTCTTGAGGGTGGATCTGGTCGGAACTGACTCCATGTCGCTCACGGCGGCACTTGGCTGTGCTCAGTCCAGGTCAGGGCTGGGGCCACCGGGGCCACCTGAAATGGAAGAGCAGGCATGTTGAGTGTGGGCATGGGGCGGGGGAGGGGGGGGGGCAGAGGAAGAGTTCCCTTCTGAGGAAGTCTGCGCAGAGGAGGCGGGGGCGGGGGCCTAACTTGGACTTCGAAGGATGGGGCAAATTCAGGGAGAAGGCAAGGTGTCCCAAACACATGCACACGTTCAAAGGAAACCAACCTCTCATCCGAGTACTTGGCCTCATGAGGACTTTGTTCACGGAACCAGCGGCCCCGGTGGCCCATTTCCTGCCCTCCTCCTGTCCCTTCACCCTGGGGCCACAAGGGGCTCCAGGAAGGTTCTGTCAAGGCCCAGACCTTGGGGTTTTGGTGCCTCCTGCCCAGCTGTTCCTTCCCTAGAGTTCTGACCGGCAGACTCTGTCCCTGGTTAATTCCTCCTCTGGGGACTTCCCCAGGAAGGCCTCTCCCACAAGGCCCTCTAATCCAGCGGTTCTCAACCTGCAGATCTCGCCCCGGTTGGGGGGGTGTCAAACAAGCCTTTCACAGGGGTGGCCTGATTCATCACAGCAGCAAAATGGCAGTGATGAAGTAGCAACGACCATCATGTTAGGGTGGGGGGTCCCCACCGCATGAGTAGCTGTATGAGAGGGTCACAGCCTGAGGAAGGTGGAGAACCCCTGCTCTCGCTAGCTGTTCAGCTCACGCCCTGCTGAGCTTCCCCTGGTGCTTGTACTCCTTTGAGTTAAACATTGATCTAGACAGACACTCTGTGTGTGGAGCAGGTCAGGTCCACCTGTGCCCCGGGATCCCAGACATGAAATTCACCAAGAGGGGTGTCTGGATGCTAAGAGAGGGCTTTTGAGATTATTGTTTTTCTCCAGAAATTCCTAGCCTCCCATATTCTGCTACAATGTTCTGGATCAATGTTTTGGAGTATTCCAGAATATTCTAGAACAGACGGGCAGAGGCACAAAATGTCATGGCCTCTCCGAGGAGGCCCTTCATCTCCTTCTGTAGCAGTGCCAACGCCTTCCAACCAATGGGGCTGCTGGTTCTTACCTCTCTGCGCCTCTCTGAGATTCACGGTCCTCATCGGCCCCCACCCCCAGCCCAGGCATCTGGGAAGCAGCTCCCGGTCTTTGTCCTTCTTCCTGGGCCCCAAAGAGCCTTAATGGAGGGTGGGCGTCTGGCGTCATGGCAACAGGCAGAAGCACCCATGTATCCGGGTAGCACAGGGTTGTCATAGCAACAGCATCTCCTTGGTTCCCCTGGTGACAGGCTTGAGCTCTGGGTCCAGGGGCAGACATCCACCAGGGAGGGGCAGGAGGGAGGCATACCTGGCTCTCAGCAAGTGTAAGACATCACATATACACCAAGCCATTGTACACACACACACACACACACACACACACACACACAAAACAGATATCAAATGTTGAGCTCCCAAAAGGTGGGAGACTTATGTCCAACCATTTTTTGGAAGGCTGCTCATCTAACTTGCCCAATGTCAAAACAGAACCAAGTTCGGAGACAAGAGAGTCCACGAACCCTGTGTCACCTGGCCCCGCCACGTCCTTCACACAGCTCCTCAGGGTCCCCCACCCTGGCTGCTCCCTCTGCCTGGAGTGCCTTTCTCCTTTCTGGTCACCGCCCCCACCCCGCTCGACCTCCTGGCTCAACTCAACTTCCTCCTCCTGAAGTCACTACGCCCCAATTTGAGCCTTTATCATGTTGACAATTAAGTTATTGCTTGTTTGCTTGTGTGATGATTAGTTTAATAAATGTTCTTCTACCAGATGCGACGCGCTCGCCGTCCCGGTCACAGCTGCGCCCCACACCCAGGAGGCACTCCATACGTCTTTGTCAACACCTTCCCTCCTGGCCCAGCCTCGCGCCTCCTCTGTATCCCTCAGGCCCACCAAGCTCTTTCTGGTGCTGGGCTCGGGCCCCCTGCCGCACCTTTCCCTCGGAACCTGCCGGACTCTCTCACAAGGATCCGGGATGCTCTGGAATATCCCCGAGCAGACTTTCCCGCAAAGAGCCAAGAACATTTTGTCCCTGATTCGAAGGCTCAGACATCACCTCCACAGGGGTGACCCCCTGGCTAAAGCATCCTTGCCCTCCTGCTGGGTCACCCTCAGTCCATCAGCTCTGTGGCCATAATCTGGGCCTGCAAAGGCTTTGTCATGTTCTCCGTTCGTGGATCTGAGGGCGTCTTGCCATCCGCATCTGAGAATGTTCCAGAGGATTCTGGAACACACAGGCAGGTATCTTGTCCCACAGGTTTATACTTGCATCCGCCAGCCCATTTGTAAGAAATCATTTTATGGGGGCCTCGTACAACGCTTATCACAGTCCATGCATCACTCGAATCAGGCATGTTTGTACATTCGTTGCCCTCATTCTTTCCAGACATTCGCTTTCTCTTGAGCCCTTAGGGCTAGCTTTTTTTTTTTTTTATCTCCCTCCTGCCCATGTTTTTGTTGGGTGTCACACAGAGGGTTGTGACCCTAGAGGGGGTCCTGGCCTTTACGGAGTGGAAGCCTGGTGGCAGGGCGAGTTAAGCCTTGGGCTATTCATCGAAAGGTTGGCGGTTTCCATCCTTTCAGCTGCTTCGCGGGAGAAAGCCGAGGGGTTTTTGCTTCCGTGAAGGTTTGTGGACTCAGAAACGCTTGGGAACGGCTCTCCTCTGTCTGACGGGGTTGTTGTGTCATGAGTCAGAATTCACTGGACGTCAGTGTGTGTGCTCGTCATGACGTGTCCAATTTTCTGCTTAGTTTGGCACACGACAGAGACCTTTTTCATCCCAAAGAATCGTGGTTCGGTTTCGTTATCTTTCAGGGAGCCGATCTTTTCTCCCAAGAGCCACTGATGCGTTTCATCACCGCCCTTTCGGTTAGCCGCTGGGCGCATGCCACCAGGCCGCCTTCCCCAGCAGGTAAGAAACGCGGTGCAAGGGAGGGGGCGAAGAGACCAGGGAAGGGGTGATGAGCTCTGGGGAGCCTGGGGGCGAGTGACTTGACCTCTTCACCTGAGGAGCCTCCTTTTTAATAGAGGTGTCATTGACAAAGCCAGCCACGTCCAGCTGCCAGCTAACTGCACCGTCAGTGGGGCTGGCAGCTCAGCGGCTGAACATCCCCATGCCAGAAGGTGTCGTCCACGCTGGACAGATTTCAGAGCAAGACCAGGAACAAAGACCGGGGGGTCCCTTTCCAAACAGCAGCCAATGAACACTCTCTGGATTATCACAGGACGTTGCTCCACGTGTTTGCGGTGGGCCCGCCATCGGGACAGATCGACTGTGTGGGGGACACCACGCTGAGTGAAGGGAAGGCCCGCAGGGGTGAGGGAGGACCCTCCGTGAGACGGGCTGGCCCAGGAGCGATGGATTTGAACACGCCAGCGAGCGTGAGGATGGCGCAGGACTGGGCAGTGTCTCACGGGACCTGGACACGGGAAACAGCCGCGGCTGTTTCTCTCACTCGCCCTCATTCTCCCCCCCCCGCCCATCCCC
Source organism: Nesogale talazaci (assembly GCA_004026705.1). NCBI lineage: Eukaryota > Metazoa > Chordata > Mammalia > Afrosoricida > Tenrecidae > Nesogale > Nesogale talazaci. The sequence continues at coordinate 11,355 of PVJH01021195.1, forward strand.
CACTCTGTCATCCTGGCCTGTGCACTGTCTGTCAGGCACATCCTAAATACTGGGGAGCGGAGGCGCCGAGCCTTGCGCCTGGCAGCTTGTCCGTGGCTGCGGGATGGAGAAGAGTGACGACACGAAGTGGTTGCTGCTGCCCTTGGTGGTTGAGGAGCCCGCGCGCGCACGGACTCCCATGTTGGTATGGACATGGTTCGTGGCCTTGTCAAGGCCCCGGGGTCTCCCAGGGCCGATCGGCAGCACGGCTGCGCGAGTTCAACCCTCCGGGATGGTGGCGTCCTGATCGTGTGATGTCGCAGCGGGCCGTCATGGTGACATCCACTCAGAGCCATCCTGTCAGGGAGGCACCCGCCCCCCGGGGGCCCCAAGCAGTAATTGTGACGGTGGCTGACCACCAGGCCTTTCCTCCTGTGCAGTCATGGCTGGGCATGAACTGTTGACCTTTGCGTTTGTCGAGGAACACACCGCTATGGCTCCAGATCAGTGATCACCAAAACGTCCGTTATCTAAGAGAGATATTGATCTACTCACCTCCTGGCACGGGGAGGGGGGGTACCAAGAACTCACCAGCTCCTGTTTCCTGGCTGCTCCACAGAGGACACGGGCTTCTGGAAGCCATAGGAATCCAACCATCACCCTGGGGCGGTGATTTCCTCCCCCCAAACACCTGGGGGATGTCCCGGGATGCTGAGCCCCACAGCTGGCAAGGGGCTGGGGAGCAGGTGGCGAGGCCCCCAACTCAGGAAAACGGTGCCAGCTGCAGGCCAGATGGCCGCCGAGCCTGCAGGGCCTGCTAGACCCCGGGTCAGCCGCATGCAGAACCCGGGGTGCGGCGGGACCTGCGTGTGCCATTCCAGACGCTCCTCGTTGCAGTGCCGGCTGTTGGGCCGATCTGGTGCGTGGACTGAGAGCTCGGGGGCAGGTGAATGAGGGTGGGGGTGCCTCCCCCCCAGGGCAGATTGCTCAATCAGCAGAGTAAGCCTGAGTTTACTCATACTTCTCGACTTCTCTGCGGTGAACGGCTTCCTCTGATTTTCACCGGCAACTCCCTGAGAGGGGCATCTGACAAGTGCGTCCCGAGGAGTGCCACCACCAACCCCACCCTGCTTAGAGCTGCCCTGGGGACCAGCCCTCCTCATTTCTGGCCAGGATGAGTGATCCTCGATGCCAGCTCCTGCTGTGCAGCTATGACTCGATGATAGCATTCTTGCCGAACTTGGGGGCGTCCTGGGTGTGATGCACCTCATGTGTAGCCATCACCCGCTGGCCGGCAGAGGCTTGTGCAAGGCTGTGATCCTGGACAGGTGTCAAGGGAGCTTCTAGACTCCTCCGAAGAACTAAGAAGTGGCCGTGAGCCTGGGGCCGCTGTGGCTGCCGCTCAGTCAGCACGTGCTGTCAGGTCGATGCCGGCTCATGGCCGTCCTGGGCGTGCAGGGTAGAACTGAGCTCCCTCGAGTCTTCTTGGCTGGCATCCTAACAGAAAAGTGGCCAGGCCTTTCCTCCGTGGTGCCACATCAAGTGGGTTTTGAACCGCCAACCTTCTGTTTGATCAGGAGTCCAGTACCAGACATGGCACCACCCGAAGCTTTTATTTTCTTCCTGAAATATGCTTCATAGCAAGGGAGGGTCACAGAACAATAAGGAAAGGGGGGGGGATTAGACAAGCTTTAAAGAAAGGAGGAAGGAAGCTCTATTGAGAGGAAGGAGAGAGTGCTGATGGTACCATGGGAAAGGCACAAGTATCTGAGCTCAGGTGTGCTGGCACGACCACTGCAGAGGACGGGCAGGCAAGGGCTTCAGGAGGCCAGAAGACAAGTCTTCCCATTGTCAGAGTTGTTCTCTGGTGTCCATGACAGGAGCGTCTTTCTGTGTGGGTGCTTATCTTCCGTTGTCCCCCTTCGGTGTTCTTCTTCTCCACACAAATTCTTTTTTTTTTTTTTTTGGGGGGGGGGCATCACTGCTCTCCGGTGATGGGAGTAGGAGGCCCAGCCCCACTGCTGGAATTGAACCTCCGTCCCAGTGGGCTGCAGTCCCGCGCAAAACCACTACGCCACCGGGGCTCAGCCCTCCACACAAATTCTTAAAGTCTGAGCCATACACCGAAGACAAGAAAGCTTCTGGTAATTTGTGTTCTTGTACTGAAGTCAAGAGTCTTCACTGAGTGCAGAACTTCAATGCACTTCAAGTACTTAACCCCATATGTCACTCTGGGTCCCAGGCTTGGTGGCGGGCATGCAGCCAGCCCCGAGCAGCCTAGGAATCAACTCCCCGTCCCATTGGCCTTTCCTGGGGTTGCTCATCATGCTGGGAGCTGGTGGGACACCCACCCTAAGACATTCAACCTATTTATTTTTCATAACGACAGAAGCAAATCGAACCAAATCCTTTGCTGGCGAGTCTATGCTGACTCACGGCAAGCCATGTCTGTTTCTGAGCAGAACTGAGTTCCATTGGGTGCCCGTGGCTGTCATCTCTGTGGCAGCCGATCCCCAGGCCTTTTTCTGGGGTTCTGTTGGATGGGTTCCAGTGCCCCACGTTTTCAGGCAGTAGTCAAGAAGAAACCTTGGTGCCACCAGGGCCCTTATGCTCGTCGGCCCTAGTGACCCTCTGGGACAGAGGAAGGTGTCACGGAGCTTTCGAGGCCAAATGTCTTGAAGGGATGGGTCTTTCTCCTGAGCAGAGGGTGCCTTGCGGCTTGTGCTCAGCCGCCCCCCAGGTAAGCCACAAAGCTGCTGGGGTTTCAAACCATGGACCTTGTGGAGAGCACCACAACCACTGCACCACTGGGTTACTGCCCCCATCTTCTTCTTCTTTTTGTGGCATCACTGCCCTGGTGGGAGTAGGAAGCCCCCATCTTCTTCTTTGGGGGGCATCACTGCCTTCTGGTGGTGGGAGTAGGAGGCCCAGCCTTTGCTCCTGTGGAGCCACTGCTGGAATTGAACCTCCATTCCAGTGGGCCACAGTCCCGTGCACAACCACTACGCCACCGGGGCTCAGCCCGCCCCCATCTTCTTAATTCAAAGTTCTGCCCTGACTACCAGAGGAGTGCTCTGAAAGCAGACATTGCTCATACCCCCTCCTCTTGAAGCCCCTATGTCTCATTCCTGTTTTTTTAATGCTTCTTCTTTTTTTTAACCCCTCTCATTTCTTTTTGCGGAAATGCTGGTGTCCATGGTGAGCCAAATAACCCCAAATGATCTAGGGCAGGGGCGTCAAACTCAATTGACATGAGCAACTTGGATTTTGTGATTTTACTCATCTTCAGTAGTTAAAGGGTTAACGAGGGAATTGGGTGTGCTGTGTATCTCCCCTCATTCCCCCCCCAGCACTATTTCCTTCCTAACAATTTCTCTCTCTGTTTTCATTTTATTTCAGAGCACCGAGGGCCACAAAAAGTTACCCCCGGCGGGGGCACATGTGAACCGTGGGGCTCCAGTTTGACACCCCTGATCCAGAGCAGATGCTCCTGACCCGGCTCCATCTCCTCCTCTCTTGGGATTAAGTTATTTCCCCAACTATGTTCGGGCCCCAGGGCCTTTGCGCTGACTTTTGGGCTGGATGTTCTTGCAGCACCGTGCGGAACCCGACATGCCTCTCCCGCCTGCTGCGGCTCTGCTGCAAGTCCTCCGTGTGTCTGACATATGGGTCAAACCGGGTGTTTGTGAAGCTTGCATGCATATGGACGCCATTCTTGGCCGTCTGTGTGTGGCGTGCGAGCTGGGTGCCTCTGGGGAGCTGGGTTGGATGGCTGCATGTGGTTCATCTGGAAAAAAACAACAACACAAAAACGCCCAAAGAGGCGACAAGGCTCTGAGGTGGTGGGTGGACTGGGGGCGGAAAGGGGTGTGTGTGTTCAGAGCTTGCTCCAGCACGCACTTCCTAAACCTTTACTGAGCACTTACTGTGTGCTGGACAAGTCTGCAGAGTCCTTGAGAACGGGGTGAAGACAGGAAGAGACAAAAGGACAGGCTCACATGCAGGCCTTGGCAGAAGGTTGGGAGTGCTGGGGGTGGGTGGGTTGGGGTTTGGCATGTCCAAGAGAGTCGGGTCTGATAGATTGGACTTTGGGGGCGTCTGCGTGCAAATTTGAAGTATCAACAGAAATTGGGGGGAGTGGGAGTTGGAACTGGAGTCCAGTCTGAGGATGGAAACTTGGAATGTGAGAAGCAGAAGTGATGGGTGAAGGTTTGGGAATCTGAGAGTGGGGCTCTCAGGTTTGCAGGTGACTAAGGGACCCTGAGGGTGGAGGTTCCCAGATTTGAAGGTGGGTTCTCTGGGGAAGGGTCAGGAGAAGGCTGGAACCTGAGAGGGTTGGAGGTTTGAGACCTGGGTACAGGGCGGAGAGGGAGTGAGTGGCCTGAAAGCAGCCTGGTGAGTCAGGATAAGGTCCCCAGGTCTGTCTGGGGGACCCTTCTGAAAGCAGATCTCAGTGACCAGTCCACCGGACTTCCTCCTTTTAGCCTGCCCTCCCCCTCCCCCTTTCCTACATAGGCCTGCTCCCAGACCCGCCCCCCCTCCAAGCTTCGGCATAGCCACGTCCTCCTCAGAGTCCACCTCTCCTTCCATCTTTCTTCACTCACAGCCTCCTTGACTTCACGCCCCCTCCTCAGTCGTCGCCTCTCCTCAGCCCAGACCCTTCACCTGCTCCGCTGTCCCGGCCCCACACCTCGCCTTTCGGCCACGCCCCGAGGCTCTCAGGATCCGCCCCTCCATAGGTCCGGAGCCCGCTAGACCCGCCCCACCCCGCCCACCGCCCGCGGAGCCCCGCCCCCTTGAGGCTGTACCCGCCCTTCTAGCTAGTCGGCCCGCCCCTTTGCGCTACAGGCCCCGCCTCCTCCCAGTTCCGGATCCCGCCCACCGCCCGCTGAGCCCCGCCCCTTTGCAGACCGGGCCCGCCCCCGCCCGCTGCCCCCCGTCTCCCGTTGGGGCGCGCGCAGAGCCGTCACTTAAACGCGCAGTGGCGGCGGCGGCGGCGGCGGCGGCGGCGGCGGGAAGATGGCGGAGTCCGGCGGCAGCGGCGGCGCTGGCAGCGGTGGCTTTGGCGCGGGCCCAGGCCCCGAACGCCCGAGCAGGTGAGACCCGGTTCGGCAGAGTCGGCCTGCACCTGCCGTGTGGCGCGGGGGCACCTGTGGGGGCTGTTGGGGGTCCTCAGGGCCCGGGGAGCGGCTTGAGCTTGAGCGAGGGTCCTGCGTGGGATCGCGAGCCTCGGGGGCCGTGAGGACACGGGGACGGCCGAGGGGCCATGACGGGGCGTGAAGGGACGGGGAGCCGCAGGACCTTGGGGCATCTGTTGTGCAGACTGGGAACCGGCGGCCCCTGGGGTCCGTCGAGCGGCCTGGGAGGACCTGGGGTCCTGGGGTGGGGGTGAGACAGAAGAGGGCCGTGGACAGTCACGAGAGAGGTGGGGGTTTATGGGGAGCCTGAAAGGACTTGGAGGGGCTGAGGCCCAGGGGCTGCAGAAGGAACCCTAGCAGGTGACATGTAGTCCTGGGTGGAGGTAGACCAGGGAGAGGTGAGGAATAAGGAGGGGGTGCTGAAATGAAAGTCTGACAGAGGCCCAAGGGGAGAAGGGGGGTCTGGGGAGAGCTTCTGATGGGCAGAGGTGTGTCTGGAGGACCCTGAGGTGGGGCTGAGCGGGCGGTGAGGGACGGAGACCCTGAAGCTGATAAAGAGAGGGTCCCAGGGACCCCGAGGGGCTGGGTGGTTTAGTTAGCAAGTCCAGCGAGTCAAAGAAAATGTCCAGAAGGTCCTTCGTGGGGGCTCCTCACCCCCATTCCCGTGGGTCACACCCTTTCAAGCTAAAGCACTTGATGTAAGATCTTCTTGTCAGACCAACGGGGAGCTTCCCTTCCCCGAAGCCCACATTCTGAGAAGAAGTCCATGAACCCCCAGAATTGGCCTGAAAACTGCTGTCATGCACTCGGGTGTTTTTCTGACACCTACATGGGAGTTTTTCCGGGCTTCACACAGGAGAAGAGCACCTGCCTCTGGGAGCATGACCTGCATGCATTTCCCTGGCAGGCAAGGGCGGCATGACTCAGACTCTGGCATGCAGGCCCCCTGACTGGCAGGGCATTCGCGCTCCCTGGCAGGGGTACCTCTGTACACGATCACCCCGGCCAGGGTGGGCTGCATTAGCCTGTCCCCAGGAGATAGTCATTTGGCCTCCTGAGGAGACACAGGGTAGCTCCGAGGGCCCTGGCGGGTGAGTGGGTCTTTGCAGGACAGACAGAAATGTTGGGGAACGGTTGTGTCGCTGCCAGTGGGGGAGGAAAGGCCAGGGAAGCTGAATGGGTGTGAGGCAGGACCTGTTTCTGGTCTCAGAGGGGTGGGGAGCCTGGGGGGGTGTGTGGTCAGGAGAGGGGCCTGCTGAGCTTCAGCATAGAGTAGAGTAGAACCTGAGATCTTGGGAGGCATTGGGTTGGGGACGGGATGGTGAGGAAGGGGCTGGTGAGACAGGCCAGTGGACACTAGGCTAAAGTGACCAGATTTTAAGCGGGACACCACTGACCGGGGGCAGAGGGGATTTTGATTAAAAATGTGGTCTCTATGGAGCAACAAAAATGTTCATAAAATGCAAAAATAGTATTGTGATATATTTATTTCAATTTTAAAACGCCGCAGGACATTGTTAAATTGTTAAAAAGCACGACGACTGGCACTTAACTAGGCCCCTGCCTGGGACTCTGCCATGGAGTCACCTGGGCAAGGATGCTGTTTTCTTTTTTTTTTTGGCATTACTGCTCTCCGGTGGTGGGAGTAGGAGGCCCAGCCCCACTGCTGGAATTGAACCTCCGTCCCAGTGGGCCGCAGTCCCGCGCACAACCACTACGCCACCGGGGCTCAGCCCTAAGGATGCTGTTTTCTTTCCTTTTCATTTGACCAGTTGTGCTGAAAACTAATTACACAACCTCATCACTAATCCCTAACACGCCTAATGACACCACACAGCCTCTGGGCAGTAACTGGGCAGCTCATTGAGTTCTGATGTACCACAGGGCTCTGCATCTACCCCCCAAACAATGGTTCTCCACCTTCCTTATGCCACGACCCTTGATTGAATACAGTTCCTCACGGGTGATGACCCCATCCACCACATTATTGCCATTGCTACTTCATCACTGTTGTTTTGCTACTGCCATGAATCAGGTGACCCCTGTGAAAGGGTCGTTCAACCCCCAAAGGGGTCGCCACCCACAGGACGAGAACCAACTGCCCTAAAGGAAATCAAGCTTTATTCATTTTTTTGAGGGGGCCATCACTGCCCTCTGGTGGGAGTGGGAGACCCAACCTTGCTCCTGGAGAGCTGCTGCTGGATTTGAACCGCCAAGCCAGTGGGCCACAGTCCTGTACTCAACCACTGTGCCACCGGAACTCAGCCCGATTTATCAATTTTTTTAAGGACATTTCTAGTCCTGTAGAAAGTCCCCTAAAGCTCATCCACAGTCCATTCTACTCCCATGGCTGACCGCAGGCACATCCCTGGCTGCTTTATGGTTTTCATGTGTGTTCAGGGCCCGTTGTCTGTGGTCATCTATAGAGTCCCGGGGAATTCTGAATTAGGGGACATGAGACTCTTGCTCCAAGGAGCCCTGGAGGTGCTGGGTAAGTATGGGACTGCCCCTCAGGGTTGGTGGTTCAAACCCACCAGCTGCCCCATGCAAGAAAGATGAGGCTCCCTGCTGCTGCGCCTCAGGAACCCTAGGTACGTCCCTGTTAGTTGGCATTGACTCGGATAGCAGTAGGTGTGGTCACTTGACTAGGCCCCTGCTCCTGGGGAAATACAGGGCTACGTTCTTATGATCCTCTGGTCACCACATTTTGGTCACCAGTCACTGTCAACCTTTATGTGTGCTTCCGTTGAAAGCCGCTTGATTTCATGGACGGGGCAGCAACAGCTCTGGGGCAGATTTTGCACCGTCTGTGAGAAGGGCCCACATTCGAGCCCCAGCCACGTCACTGCAAGTGCAGCCACCCCTCCATCTGTCCGTGAAGGCGCGTGTGTGGCTATGATGGGGAACAGGTTCAGCCCTTCCTAGACTTAGACTAGGAAGAAAGTCCTGCTGGTTACGTGGCTGAAACCAGCGCTTGAAAAACCTGGGGATCACAGCGGGCCAGTCCGGCAACCAATCATGGGGCTGTCGCAGGCCCCAGAGGTGTTTCCTTTTATTGTGCATGAGGTTGCCGTGCACTGGGGACAGTCTGGATGGCAGCTGACCATGCCCTTCCAAATGTACTGTGGCACTGTGACTCCTGCCTGAATGACGCTCCTCCAACCTGGCCTTTGCTCAGAAAGCCGCCTTGCACTTCAGAAGACAGGCAGCGCGACACTTCTGCATTTGGGGTCACTATAAATAGCAAAACCACCAGTAAAAAAGCACAAAGGTGTGTGTGTGTGGTGGGGTGGTGGGGGAGAGTCACAAAATGAGCTGAACCTGGAAGGCGGAGCAATGCCGTGTTCCGCCAGCGCTCAGGATGGGTGTCCCTGGACTCACTTTTCACTGCTCTGTGTCACGGAGGTTGATTGAGGGCTTGCAAATAATTCCTGGTGCAGTCGGCAAGTTTGCGATGAGTGACAGTAGAGGGAGGCTTGATTGAAAATGGGCTTAGTCTTCAGTGTCTCTCTTCTTTTCCATCAAATTTGTGTCCGTGTGTGTGAGGTTCACAAGTAAAGTAGCGAGGTTAGGAGTACCAGACGTTTGTTCCTTTGTGTGGCTTCGTGGTCCAGGGGAAATGGCGTGGGAGCCCGCATCTGACCTCTTGCTCCCCAGTCTGATTGTCGCAGGCCGAGGTCAGGCAGGCGGCATCCTCCAACCGTCCCTCCCAAGGCCTCGGAGGGCTTCCCTGTGAGTTCTAGAATTCATTGCAAGGGCTGCACAGACCTCCCAGACAAAGCAGGTGTCTGTGGGGTTTATCAGAGAAGTTAACAAGTTACAAGTCAAGTCAGAAAGGGCTCAAGTAGAAAGAAAATGTTTTGAAAATGTTGATGGCAACATATGTATCAGGGTGCTTAATACAATTGAATGATGGCTTGTCATAAGATTTGTAAGCGCACCCCCCTGCCCCCCTAAAATGATTAAAAAGAAATAAAAAGAATTGCTGAGGACAGAGCTATCTAATCAGGACGGGTTCTTCTCTGCTGTCCTCACAGGCAGCCCTCTCTCTGGCCCTCAGCCCCCTGGCCCAGCCTCTGTCCTGCAGCTTGGGCCATGTTTTGGTTAGGTCCGTCTGATTCCTAGCGACCCTTCTGTACAACAGAATGAAACGTGGTCTGCTCCTGCAACCCTCCTGACACGTGTTCCTGTGCTCGAGCAGCCGGATGTCAATCCACTGCTTTGAGTGTCTTTCTTTTTTTCTGCTGCTCCTCTGTTTCACCAAGTGAGGTCATGTTTATTGAGCCACCCTGGCTGGTAAACACAAGTGGGCTCAGTTGAAGGGCGGAGAGATAAATGGCTTGTTGAGCCTCACCGTTGTAGTTCTTGGGTGTCTTGCTCACTGATGGTGAGACCAGGGTGCGGCTGCCTTAGCCAGTTCCCTGCCTCAGCTGGCAAGGCGCACTTCCTGCCAGACCTCCTTGAGGGGAAGCCACGTGGACCTACCCCGAGACAGCCCCGGGGGCTGGAGCAGCCGCGTGGAGACCCCTGCCAGCGCCGAGAGGCCGACACGCGCACTGATTGGCTTTCCTCCTGCAGTCAGCGTCATTGTGTGTTCTGTGAGATGGAGGAGGGCTTTGCAGATCGGTGTCGGACATAGGGGCTAGTATTGGACTCGGCTTGGGCAGCACTGGGTTGGGAAGTTTTCTTGATGTGCACTTACCCTTTATATAAAACTCTTTTTTTTTTTTTGGCATCACTGCTCTCCGGTGGTGGGAGTTGGAGGCCCAGCCCCACTGCTGGAATTGAACCTCCGTCCCAGTGGGCCGCAGTCCCGCGCACAACCACTACACCACCGGGGCTCAGCCCTATATAAAACTCTTAAAATATGATTTTCTGTGGATTTGTTTCTCTAATGTACCCAGACTAACGCACCAAGCCTGGTATCCTTTTCCAGGGATTAGTCTCTCTTGATAACATGCTCACAGTAGGTGAGATGAAGCTTCCCCATTTTTGCTTCTAAGGAGAATTCTGGCTGTACTTCTTCCGAGACAGATTTGTCTATTCTTTTGGCAGTCTACTGTACTTTTTTTTTTGCGGGAAGGGGGGGACATTACTGCCCCTCTGGTGGTCGTGGGAGCTACCCAGCCTTGCTGCTGCTGGATTTGAACTGTCAAGCCAGTGGGCTGCAGTCCCGCACTCAAACCACTACGCCACCGGGGCTCAGCCCCACAGTACTTTCAATATTCTTCACCAGCACCATAATCCAGATACATCAAATTTTTTTTTTTTTGGTCTTCCTTATCCAACGTCCAACTTTCACATACATATGAGACAGTTGAAAATACCATGGCTTGCCCAAAAAACAAACAAAAAGAAAATACCATGGCTTGTGACGGCACTCTTCAATCTTCAAAATAGCATCCTTGCTTTCAACACTTTATTTATTTATTAATTATTTTTTGGGAGGGGCATCACTGTCCTCTGGTGGGAGTGGGAGACCCAGCCTTGCTCCTGGATTTGAACCGCCAAGCCGGTGGGCTGCAGTCCCGCACTCAACCACTGCGCCACCGGGGCTCAGCCGCTTCCAACAGTTTAGAGAGAGCTTGTGCAGTGGATTTACCCGACGCAATGCATCCTTTGGTCTCTTGACAGCTGCTTCTCGGAGTAGTCATTGCGGGCGCATGCAAGGTGAGCTCCTTCCTTTCGTCGTGGATCATGACGTTGGGTGCCGGTTGCCCTGGCGGGGAGGATTTGGGCCTTCTGTACGTTGAGGTGTCACCCACACTGAAGGTTGTGAGCTTGATCTTCGTCAGCAAATGCTGCGGGTCCTCTTCGCGTTCAGCAAGCAAGGTGGTGTCCTCTGCCTATTGAAGACTGTTAGTAAGCGTCCCTCCAGTCCTGCCGCCTTCTTCTTTCACATTTCAGCTTCGCTGATAATTTGCTCCACCTGCAGACTGAGTAACTGTGCTGAGAGGACGCAATGCCTTTGCTGATTTTGAACCCTGCGGTATTCCCTTATTCCGCTGGTACAAGTGCTTCTTGATCCACGGACAGGTTCAGCAAGAGCACAGCTGGGTGTTCTGGAATGCCTGTGCTTGTCAAGGCGATCTGTGTCGGTCTTGATCCACACAGTTGAATGCCTTTGCACAGTCAATAAACGCAAGTCAACCTCTTTCGGATATTCTTTGTTGGTAGCCAAGATTCATCTGTCAGCAAGGATAGCCCTTGCTTCATGTCCTCTTCTGAATCTGGCCTGAATTCTGGCAGACCCCTGCCAATGCACTGCTGCAACCATTGTAGGTCTTTGGCACAATTTTACTTGCACGTACTGTTAATGACATTGTTCTCTGACGTATGCCTTCTCTTGGGTCACCTTTCTTTGGGCGGGTCCAGATATGGATCGCTTCCAGTCAGTTGGCCATGGAGATCTCTTCCAAATTCCTTGGCAAAGGTGCGTGCTCCTGGTGCTTCATCAACTTGCTGAAACGTTACAATGGGCCCCTCCTCCATTTCGGGTACCTTAGTTTTGGCCAATGCCTTCCGTGCAGCTTGGACTTCTTCCATTGAACCTATGCTACCTCTTAAGAGGGTTGAACGTTGATGTGTTCGTTTTGGGACAGTGGCTCTGTGTATTCTTTCCATCTTCTTTCCCTGCTTCCTGAACCATTCCATCTATTCTCATAGAATCTTTGAATATTGCAACTCAAGGCTTGATTTTTCCCTTCAGTTCTTTGCTCGAGATATGCCGAGCGTGTTCTTCCTTTTAGGTTTTCTCACTCTGGGTCTTTGCACATGTCATTATAATAATCTGTCTTGTCTTCCTGCACTGCCCTCTGAAATATTCTTTTCAGTTCTTTGACTTCTTCAGTTCTTCAGTTTGCCTTAGCCACTCCAGTCAAAACCAGGTTTTGGAGTCTCTTCTGACATCCGCTTTGATCTTTCCCCCCCCTCCTTTCCCATCTTTTCAACGACCTTCTGTTTTCTCCGCGGTAACTGTCCTTGACGTCCTCGTCAGGTCTCCTGTCACTAGCGTTCAGTGCATCGGGTCCTGAGACAGTCTCGAAATTCAGGTGGGTACTGCAGGTTGTTTTTGGCTGTTGCGGACTCCCTTTAATTTTGTCAGTTTGATCTTGGACTTACGTCGGAGCAAGCGGGCCCTTGGCCTGGTTTCAGCCATTGAGAGTGAGCATCCCACAGGCATGGGCCATTTGATTTTTGTCTGGAGAAGTCCATGTGGATGGTCTCCTTTTATGTTGTTGATGAGGAAGTTTTGATGGGGAAGTTGTTGGTCTTGCACATTTTTCTCATGCGCTCTCTGGCTTCATTTCTGCCACCAAGACCATAAGCTCCCTGGTACTGTTCTTTCCTCTTTGCTTCCAAGTTTGGCATTTCAGGCGCTAATAATTATCCACTAACCTTGACTGCATACGCAATCAATTCCAGGCTCAAGGCTTTGGAGAAATCCTACCACTCCTTAATCCCTAGCTTTAGTAGTTGGTGCACAAACCTGAATTATAGTTGTATGACTTTCCTCATAAGTGGGTATGTCTAGTTCTCTCACAGACGGCAGTGTACTTCATGATCGATTTTGCAATGTCCTTTTGGGCAATGAATGCCACACCTTTCCTCTTGATATGCCATTCCCAGCGCAGGAAACCAGATGCCTCTCTGATTCATAGTGGCCGATCCCAGTGCATTTCCACTCACTGCTGCCTGGAATGTTGATCTTTATGTGCGCCATTTCATGCCATCTTTAAATTTCCTGAGATTCATGCTTTATGTATTCCAAGTTCCAACGACTGGTAGATATTTACAGCTGTTTCTTCTCATCTCGAGTCGGACCCCGTCAGCCAATGAAGGTCCTGGAGGCTTTACTCCTGAAGGTTCTGTCCATCCTTGTCATGAAGGTTAACTCTACTTTGAGAAAGCAGTTCCAGTGATGCCAAAAAAAAAAAAAAAATGAAAAAGAAAAAGAGAAAGTAGTTCTTCCTCAGTCACATTTTGAATGCCGTCAGACTTGAGGGGCTCATCTTCTGACACTGTCCATCTCCTGTTGCTGCTGCTGTTGCTAACCATAAGGTTTTCAGTGGCTAATTCCTGAGACGTGTCAGCTTATTCCTTCCTGGGAGTCTGTTCTTAGTCTGGAAGCTCTGCTGAAACCCCTTCCCTTTGGGTGCCCCTGCTGATATTTGGAAATACCAGCCACATAGCTTCCGGGATCACCGCCACACACAAGCCACCGCCGTATGGTGAGTTGACACGCAGTGGCAATGGCCCAGAGCTCTTTTAGAGCTGTCAACAAGTGATGCCCGAAGGGCATGCTGCTCCGCCATGAACCTCAACCCAAAGATGCTTAGTTCCAGCTCCATGAGGCAGTCAACTCAACCCTACCAATTAAGTGTCCAGAGGCACCCTACTCCACGAGACAGCCTCCTGTCCCAAAGCATTCTGCTTCACTCACTCTGTGCGTGGGGGCTTCACTGCTCTGTATCTTGCTCCTCCTGTTGCTGCTGCTCTGGTGTCAAAACTGTCCAAAGGTTGGGCTCTTCTCACTTTCCGGTAGGGAGAGTCCCTTCCTGCCAGCGAGACAGTTCATTTTATACCCAGCAGGATGGTCACCGCACTTAACCCCCGAGAACAGCCATTCATGGTTGAAAGAAAATCCTTTCAGGATCTTTCCCCCACCATCTTATGCAGTCCAGGCAAGAAAGGCCCTTGAGTGGCAATGACAAAGACTGCAGGTAGAGGAGCATATTAAATAATCCAGGGCACTGCAGTCCCTCTGTGGGATGAATGGCCATGCTTTGTTTAGGTACTCGCTGTGGGATTGTTTCCAATTTGGGTGTTCCAACAAAGTGGCCCTGGACATTCCTGCGGATGTGGATGTCTGTCTGCACTTCTCCTGGGTGGGACGGTGCCATGGCAAATATTCTCGGCTTCCTCGGTTTCCTCCGTCTTGAAACCTCTCTAAATCCTGTTCAGCATCCGAGCAGCCCGGAAGCCTCCACTGACAGGTGAGGGGTGGCTGGACGTCAGGTGGATTTGGCTGGGAATGGAAGTCAGGTCTTTCTGTGTGAAAGGAGCAAATGCTACCAGGGACCCTCCCCCCCACCCCCCAACTGCTGTTTGCTGTTCTGACTCGTGGTTCCCCAGTAACTCACGAGGTCGAAGAGTTTCTCCTGTGCTCTGTTGGGTAGCTGGCTGGCAGGCCGACACTTGTCTTTCCATTTTCTTAATGGTGTCTCGTACAAAGCAAATGTCGATGATCTTGGTGAGGCCCGAGAGTGATCGAGCTTTGGCTTTTAGGGCTGGCATTTTGGGGTGTCATCTCTGAGCAGTGTTGACTTACGTGGAGATGCTTTCTCAGAAGATGCCCTGCATCCCTGGAACGTGTAACTCTCCCCTTCCTCCCTCGTGTAGCCAAGGCTCTCTAGAAATATAGACTCGGGGAGATACCAGTCTATAAAGTCTCCTTCCGACTCACAGGCCAGTGGGTGCAGAGTCCCAGCACCGGCAGGGGCCTCCCCATGGCTCCTCTCTTCCAGGGCTCAGGGTCCACTAACAGCATCCAGTAGTGGTAGAAGCAATTCAGCACTGGCAGGGCTCTCCACGTGGCTTCTCCAGATTCAGAGGTCTGGCTCCATCAGGGCAAAGCCGTGTGGCTTCTCCTCCGACTCCTCAGATGCTGCCATCTTGTCTTGTCCGTGATTCATCGTCTCTGAGACTAACTCCCAACAACTGGGGAGATAGCTTCTCATCTCCATGAGGGAAATATCATGAGAGTTCCCAGAAGTCTCAGGAGAAAGCCATGCCCACACAGAGGCCTCATTGGCTAGTCAATGGCTATCTCCAGATGAACAAGCCAGACTCCACCCCCGCATCTTAATCATGAAATTAACATAAGCACATGACCGCCACAGCCAGGAAGGCCAGGCTCTCGTCTCACAGAGTGGGGCCACGTTGTCAGGAGAGACCAGCCCTGGAGGACTCTGCTTGGTCGAGGGGCTGTGGAAAAGAAGGTCCTCGATGAGAAGGAGGGACGCCACAGCCGCAGCCATGGCTGTAAGCTGGTGCAGGGCCGCACGGCACGGCGTTCTGCTCGCTGGGACACAGGGCCACTGTTGGTCAGCACGGAGGGATGGCGCCTGACAGCAAGCAGGGTGGCCATGGCGTAGGCGGCACACACTCTCATGGTGGAGCACGATGAATTGGAACCAACGTGGCACCAAAGAACGATCTCTCTGGGAACTGGTGGCTGCCACTTATCCTTGGAGTCCCTGGGGGGCTTGAAGGCTTCGAATTAGCAGATGAGTTCTTAACCATGGCGCAACCAAGTTTCCTTTACACACACACACACACACACACACACACACACACACGAATTTTAAAAAGTGGATGGGAGAATCATCTTTTTTTTTTTTTTAAATCTTTTTATTGGGGGCTCGTACAACTCTGATCACCATCCACCCACCCATCCGCCGTGTCAAGCCCTTTTGTACATGTGTGGCCATCATCATCCTCAAAACATTTGCCTTCGACTTCAGCCCTTGGGATCAGCTCCTCTTTTTCTACCCTCCCTCCCTCCCTACCCCCCCCCCAACCCTTAATACTTTATAAATTATTACTGTTTTGTTATGTCTTACACTCTCTGATGTCTCTCCACCCATTTTTCTGTTGTGTGACCCCCAGGATCCCGGGAATCGGTCCTGCTTTCTACCCCACCCTCCCGGTATCACCACTCTTGAATTATCTCTTAATTCCAGCACGACGCCCATCTGTAGGGAGGGGAGGGGAAGCTGTGAAAGAGAGGCATTTACTGCAAGGACATGGCTCAGGAAACTATGAGTACTGGCCAGCCCGAAGGCCGTGGGCTAGGCAACAGGTGGCGAGAGATTACCCAGTGGAGCCCAGAGCGTGAGATTGGCCCTTGAACCCATTTAAATTTTGGAGGCAGACCACGCAGGGCCCCAGAGAAATGCCCCTTGGAACTGACGGCACAGCACCCCATGGAGGATGATTCCCCTGTGTTACGTGGCGGGACAGGATCGGTCCAGTGTCTGCCACACCACTGAGAATCCTGGCCCACCCTCGTTGACACAGCACACTCATCACCCCCCACCCCTGGAGCACGTGTGGGGAGAAGGATGAGAGCGTGGCCTGAGCCTCCTCCCAAGGGTCCTGTTGAGATGATGAGGGCTTTGTAGCGACATTCATTTGCTCACTTCTTTCTTTAGGCCAAACGGGCTAGGCAGACCCGGCACCTGGCCTCCTCTCCCCACCTCAGCCCACCCACGGCAGGTGCTTCCTCCTATCTTACCTTCCAGACGCTAGGGCCATCTCCCACCCCCCGAACTACCTGTCTCCATCAACCGGACTCAAGAAGCCCTCAAAGCACTTTTTTTTTTTTTCAGGTCAAATTGACATGACACAGTTAACCATTGTAAAGTGACCCGTTCAGTGGTGTTTAGCACCTTTTCAATCCTCTATTTTGATGCAGAGCTTTTGTTCACCGCCCCTCCAAAGAGATGGCAACTGTAGGTAGTCCCGGCTCATCCCATGACTACCCCATCCTCGGCGGCCATGTGGTCTGCTTGCCCTGCTCATTGCCTGTCAATGGAATCCGATACTATGTGGCAATTAGTGTCTGCGTGCTTTCAGTGAGCATTCTGTTTTTTAGTTATTTCATTGGGAGCCCATTCAACTCTTATCACAACCATACATAAGTCCATTGTGTGTCAAGCACATTTATACATCCGCTGCCCTCATCATTCTTTTTTTTTTTGGGAGGGGGGAGGGCATCACTGCTCTCCGGCGGTGGGAGTAGGAGGCCCAGCTTCACTGCTGGAATCGAACCTCCGTCCCAGTGGGCCGCAGTCCCACGCACAACCACTACACCACTGGGGCTCAGCCCTCCCTCATCATTCTTATGACATTTGCTTTCTATTGGAGCCCTTGACACCGGCTCCTCATTTTCTCCCCTCCCCCTTTCATAAACCCTTGATAATTTATAAATTATTATTACTTTGTCATATGTTACACAGTCCAATGTCTCCCTTCCCCCACTTCCCGTACTGTCCGTACTGCAGGGAGGAGGTCATATGTTCATCCTTATCATCGGTTCCCCCTTTCTAGCTCACCTTCCCTCCAGCCTCCCGGTATCACCACGCTCACTTCTGGTCCTGAAGGCGTCACCTGTCCTGGATTCCCCATGTTTCCCTTCCTACCAGTGTCCATCTTCTGCTCTAGCCGGATTTGAAGGTCGAGTTGGGATCATGGTAGTAGGAAGGAGGACACACAAAGAACCAGCAGAAAGTCGTAGGCTTCATCATCGCTACATTGCACCCTGACTCGCCTGAGCATGTTTTTGATGTTCAGTCACATTTCTCGTCACCGCTGAGCCGTATTCTATCGTGTGGAGGGTCACGGGGCTGCTGCCACCCTTTTGGCTATTGTGAATAATGCTGCCCGGAATGTGGGTGTGAAGGTTTGTATCTGTACCCTTGTTTTCAGGTCTTTCCGGTACGTACACCTACCAGTAGGATTTGGTCATCGTGTAATTGTTGTGTATTCTTTTTAAATGGAAAAAAGTGCCTATGTTTCTTTTGTTGCTCAGGCTATCCTCAGCGAATCACTCAGTGGTTCCCGGAGACACTGTTGAAGTGGTGTACGTTTTGCCATTTGAAGGCTGAAGTCTCAAGATGTAAGGGAAACTTTTAGGGAGGTGTTCGGTTTAGAGTTCAAAGCGCATCCCAAAGCAATCATTTCAGGGGTTCAGTCATCCATATTCTTTTTTTCTTTTTTGTAGGCATCACTGCCCTGGTGGTGGGAGTAGGAGGCCCCAGTCATCCATATTCTTGAGCGTGCCAATCCCCTCCTGAAAGGGTGTGTTTCTTTGATTTGTAGAAGTGCTCCGTGAGTGGAGAGTATGGCTGTCTTGTGTGGTCTCACACACAGAACAGAGACAGGCACAGAGACGGGAGCGTCCAGTCAGCGTTGCAGAAAGGATGGATGGGGGCGGAGGGTGGAGAAGATGGCTGGATTATGCATGACTGCAGAGATGGACGGGAGGATGGCTGGATAGATGAGGTGGGTTGGGTGGGATGGAAGGGAGGGTGGAAGGGGAATAGATAGCCGAATGGATTATGAATGGACGGGTGGGTGTTGGATGGATGCTTGGGGGGACGGACGGTGAATACATGGATGAATGGAGGTGTAGAAGAATGGCTGCTGGGTGGATGGACGGGGAGATGAGAGCTGGCTGGGCAGATGAGTGGGTTATGGGCAATGGATGAGGGGTAGAGAGAGAGAGAAAGTAGGTGGATGGTGGATAAATGGAATATGGATAAATGGAAATGGACGGTGGATAAATGGACCGTGGATGGAATGATGGAAAGATCGGAGGATGGTGGGTGGATGGGGTGATTGGGTTAGAAGGGAGACTGGATGGAGGATGGTTGTGATGAATGGAGGGATGAAGCAGAATGGATGGACGGGAATGGTAGGAAGCCCCTTTATCTGGGTCTTGCTGCCTGGTGAGGCAATGATCCCATTGAGATCAGACCGGTCCCCTGCCTTCTCTAGTGACTGGGGTGCAAGGGGCGGCCTGTCTGTGGTATTGGTTCTTCCGTCTGTCAGGCGGCGCCTGCATCTGCTTCTGTCTCGATGAAGCCTCTGTCATCTGGCCAGGGCGGGGGAGTCTCCTGTCTCCCCTTGGCCCTCGTAGCGGCACCACAACTCCAACCGCGTCCCCAAGAGGGCTTGCGCTCCCCCACGCCCCACCGCCCCCGGTGTTATATAACTTGTTTGTTCCGACTTCCCTTTTCTGCAACCCAGGGGGAGAGAAAGCAAGAGCGAAGCCTATTCTCCTTCCCCTCTCGAGGGACCCACAAAACCCCGGCTGCTGAGTGGAGATGGCCCTTCATGGTGGCGCCGAGCCTCACTGAGGGATGTGGCTGCTGAGGCCGGGGGCTTGTGTCAAGAGGTGGGGTCCTCGCTGCAGATCTGTGGCCACACAAAAGACACTTGTTCTCCACTGTCCTCCTCCCAACTCTTGCTTCTCGTCAGGGAGGAGGCTGGCGTCCACATGGGCCCAAGTGCGGGCAGGAGGAATTCTCCCAGGATTCCCACGCCCCAGCTGGAATACCATGGGCATGAGGCTCAGTGGCCAAGCTCTGGAAGTTTCCGGCACGTTCTGGAGGAGTCTTCTCGAGGCGGCGGTCTCTCTCAGGTGGCAGGCCTTGTACCCCTTGGCCCCTCTGCCTGACATCCCCAAAGATCCTGGATATGGCCCAATCTCACCACATCATGCCACTCCTGGTGAGGAGGCGTGTGCAGCTGCCCCCGGGGAGAGCTGGGCCTAGACTGCAGAGGCTCTGCGAGGGCTCTGTGACCCACAAGGGTGGCCCTGGCTCCTTCACCCTCTCTTGACAGCACCCCCCCCTTCTCCGGTCTTTCTCCCTCCCCCACAAGGTCCTAAGTTTCTGGGAGGGTCCACCCCACCCCACCCCCTGCTGGGAAGACTCAGCTGGTGCGGCTTCCCAAGAAAGTTCCAGGTCTTTCAGCTTCAAAATCTTTCCAACAGGAAGGGAAGGTTCGGTTTCAACGACTCTGCGCCTGGACTCCACCCGTCCTCAGAGGACATGGACGAGGCTCTGTCCAGCCCACGGCCCTCTGGGTCCTCTTCCTTTTGAGCTCCAGCAGCACCCATACGACCATGTCATGTCACCTGGGGGGGGGGGGTTCACTGCCCACTGGACAGAGTGTCCAGCACACGGGGGGGGGGGGCAGGGGCCACAGTCTGCATCCTGCTCATAGCGAGGCCACAAGAAGGGAGAGAAATGGTGGGCCGAGGCAACCAGGAGGATGGTGGCACTGAGGTGGTGGCCGTGAGCGGAACGATGGCAAATGGTTTCCTGAAAGTTCTCTTGGCCGCGGCGTCAGGCCAACCCCCTTTGCGACATCCTAGAGGCACAAGACAGGCAGTCTTCCGCGGTGAGGTGGTGGCACTGGCGTCACTCTGGGACGGGGCTCACCTTGAGGGTGCTCCGCTGTCGCCCACAACTGGCCCCTCTTCTCCCAGAACTGTGTCCTGGGGGGGGTGTCTTCTGATTGTGGGTGCTGGTCTCCAGGAGCAGCCTGCCAGGGTCCCCTTCCTCACCGGCAGGTGACTTGTTCAGTAGCAGGCTGGTCTGGACAGAGATTCGGATGTTGGGGTGCAGGCCCTGGAGCAGAGGAGGGGGCGAGAACCGGCCCCCTGACCTGTGGCGGGAGGGTGGGGCCAGCACCCGCGCCGGTTTCGCTCAACGAGACTGTGCTCCCGTGCTCTGGGAGGTGTGCCCCCTTGCTGTCGGGCTCCTGTGGGGCCGCCCCTGCTTGAACCCGGCTCAGGGCCACCCCGAGAGCCCCTCCTGGCCGGGTGCCCCTGAGCCCCGCCTCTCCCAGTGCACCTTCCCGCGGGGTCCTGCGCGCCCACCGGCCGCCCTCCATGGGGCCTGGCGCTCCCCTGGGGCTGGCCCGGCCAGGGGGAGGCCTGACTGCACGGGGCCCCGAAGGGTCTGCAGCGAGCCAATGGAAACGTCCAGACCTGTGGCGGTTCGTGAGCCCCACGCCCTGCGCTGCCCGCGCCCAGTGCGGTGCCTGCGCTGGGACGGAGCACGCACAGCCGCGCCTCGGTCCAGCTGTCTGGCGCCGGGAGCGAGCGGAGGCCCGGGCCCCCCGCCGGCAGATCCACCCTCTCTGGTAGCCGGCCTGCAGCTGTGCGGACGGATGAGCTCTCTTAACACTTGTTAAACCTGGGCCCGAGCCCCTTCCTCTCTCCACCCCCTCACGGCTCTGCAGAGGCCGGCCCGGGGTCTCTGGTGGGCCGCCCTGCCCAGCAAAGCCGCCGTGGGGGTGGGGGGACCTGGCCCACTGGGCTGCCGACCCACCCCACCCCACCCCCGGGCGCATTTGCCATTGAGTGCCCCTGCTGTCTCGCTGGGGACGGGCGGGGATTGGGGAGGAAGTGGCCGGCACCGTGGCGGGGACTGGGGGCCTTCCTGTGAGGGCAGGCTTCCGGAATTGAACACGCTCCACCGGCCCCAAGGAAGTCCTGGCGGGATGGCGGGGCTTTTAAAGGCCCGGTGGGGGTCGCCCCAGGAGCGCTGCTGAAGATGTTTTCCAAGGACCACGCCACAAGTGTGAAATTCCGCAGGGTCAGCGGCGGGACGGAACGGGAGTGGCCTGCGGCCCGTATCCGGAGAGCGCCCCTCTCCACGGGATGCGAGAATGTGAGCAGCCCGCAGAAGGAAGCTCCGAGCCGAAGGACTGGCGATCACCCGGAACCTTCCGCCACGGGAGCCGCGCGCAGGGTCTCCCCGATGCGCCACGCGGGGTGCAATAGGTACTCCCCCTGTGGCTCACCTGTGGCCTCCAAGTGGGAAACTTCCAGAATGGGGCAGGAGCTGGACCCGTGGAGGTTCGGTGCTGATGGCACCTGGCCAGTCCAGACAGGGCCCTTTCCCATGCCTCCTCCGCCCCCTACCCTTCAGCCCCAGCCCTGACCTGAGAGGGGGACGCGCACCCACAAGCCCGGGCCGAGGGGGCACAAATGTTTGCTCCGCACGTCAGTCACCCTTCCAAACGGTGCCTTTTTTCTCTGCCGCAGCTGCCCGTGCGGGCCGGCCAGCCAGCCTGCGGTCTGCCTGAGTCACGCTGCCTGGGGCTCAGCCACACGAGCTGCTGACCTTTGGCATGGGTCAGGGCGCTGACCTTTCCCAGGGCGGCGCGGCGGAGGTTCCCGGAGCCTGCGGCTGGCTCCCGCAGGCAGGGCAGGGCCAGGCTGGGCGAGGCTGCTACCACCCACTCACTCTGGGAGGCGTCCCCAGCCCCCCAGGAAGCCGGAGTGCGAGGATGGAGAGGCCGGCTGAAGCCTCGCTGTCCTGGACAGTTCCAGCAGCCAGCTGGAATGCTGTGGACAGAGCCCTGGACCGGAGGGCCTCGGACTTCAAAGGCCCTTCAGTTTACAAGAGCCAGAAACCCAGCTCCCTGCCTGTGGGCAGAAAGTAACAAGTTCAACTCCAGCAGATAGGGGGACACCAGAGTTCTGAACAGCGGTCTTCAGGCCAGCAAGGCGACAGATGACCAGGGAAAGCCGTGGACTATTATCCATGGGTATGAAGGAATGAGGCTGTGAGACACACTGACACACTGCGCGACAAGGATGAACCTTGGAAACATGAGGCCCCATGAAGGCAGTCAGACACAAAAGGCCACACAGTGTCTGATTCTACGTCTATGGAATGTCCAGGACGGGCAAGCCCAGAGAGACCAAGTGGATTAGTGGTTGTCAGGGGTGGACAGGGAGTGACTGCTAATGGGTACAGGCTTTCCTTTGGGGGCAAAAGGAATGTCCTGGAACCAGACACAGATGGTGGTTGCACAATGTGGTGAATGAGGCTTATTGTTCACATAAATAACATGTCCAAGAGGGAGCTCAAGTTTTAGGGACGTGGAGGTGCTGGCCTCCACTGTGTTAGCACTGCCCACCGAGTGACCTCATCTTCCCGTCGTTGACCCAGCCCAGAACCCCAGGGCTGTGCCAGCTTTTCTTTCCTGGTGCTTTCAGCAGCCAAAGTCCTAGGGAAGGCTCTGATTGGGTCAGCTGAGCCACTCGCCCCATCCTGAGCTCCAATTGGATTGGCTGGGTGCCACGCCCCCATCCTTAGATCCGTCATCATAGAAGAGGTGTGGGCCTCTGATTGGCTGGGCTGGACCATGTTTGCCCCCCACCCCCACCTCAGCTCAGCTCAGGCATGGAGTCTATCTGATCCCCACCACTGGGCTGAGAGTGAAGGAGAGACGCTTTCTTGAAGAAAACGCAAGACCCGTGTCAGGAAGGAGGCATTGGGTCCCGTCCCCCCCAACAGAGATGTTCTTGCCATCTTCCTGATGACTAAGCCTGAGTGATCCTCAGGGATCCTGCTGCTAGCCCCCCGCCCCCAGCCCCCTGGGGGCTTCCACTCTGACCCTCTCAGGCCTCAACTCCCTGGCTGTGAGCAAGGATATTTTGGAGGCACCCGAAGGGTCCACAGCTCTCTTCCCCGGGTCCTGCCGACATCCTTCCTCTCTAGTGCCTGCCTGCTGCCTCCGGGACCATACAGGTGGAGCCAGGCACCTCACAAGGAGGTGGTTTGGAACATGAGCACGCTGAGGGGGACACACAGGCCTGTTCACAGAAACTGGGGCCCCTGGGGTGCTGTTGAGTGCAGCCCCTGCCCTGCCATGGCTCCCTGTGTGTTGCGCTTGTCCCTCGTCCCCAGGGGTCACTGACCCAGGGGTGTGGGCTGACCTTGCTGCTGGCCTCCTGTTAGGGTGATTGCTGAACATTTTGGAGCCTAGGGAGTTTGGAGGACAGGGGCCAGTTGGAATCTGGGGCAGTCCCTAATCTGGTGTCAATTTGAGAATTAAAAATGTAGGGGTAGCTGGGCGCCTATAGTTCCAGCTACTTGGGAGGCTGAGGCTGGAGAATCGCTTGAGTCCAGGAGTTCTGGGCTGTAGGGCACTATGTTGATTGGGTGTCCACACGAAGTTCGGCATCAATATGGTGACCTCCCGGGAGCGGGGGACCACCAGGTTGCCTAAGGAGGGGGGAACAGGCCCAGGTTGGAAACGGAGCCGATCAAAACCCCCCTGCTGATCAGTAGTGTAGGGGTGGAGTCTAGCCTGTCAGTCTGGAGATAGCCAATGAGACCTCTGTGTGGGCATGGCTGTCTCCCAAGAATTCTGGGAAATCTGGCTCTATTTGTCCCCTGGAGGTGAGAGATTCACTGCTCAGTCCTTGGAGATGCTCTGCAGACAAGACATCAAGCTGACTCCCAGGGAGACATTGCAGCTGACAAGACACATGGCAGCACGCTGATAGACCCTGAGCCCTAGAAACTGGAGGAGCCACAGAGAGACCCCTGCCAGCACTGAGATGCTTCTACCACCACTGGATACACAAGACTCTGCACCCACTGGCCTGTGATTGTCCTGGTGTCATTGCATGTGCTTCGTGAGCCTGAAGAGGACGTTATAGATTGCAATTGGGCTTAGGGCCTGATAGCAGACTTATGACCTTGGACTGGCCTGGGTTGGGTTGTTTTTCTCCATGTTCAATTGCTCTTGTATATAAATCTCTTTCTTATACATGTATGTGTGTGCATGGATTTGTTTCTCTAGTCTGCCCGGACTCACACAGAACCCCCCTCCCCAACAGGGAGCAGGACTCGAGGACTGCACCAGCCTGCTGCCCATCTCCCTCTCGTTCCAGATCTCTGTCCTGCTTTCTCTGGGTCTTGGCTTTCTCAAGATCCACCCGGGCCTGTGGCTCATCCCCACCCTGGACAGAGGCTCTTGGCAGCCCAAAGTGAGGGTCTTCTGCCTGCTGGCGCAGGTGGTGCCTTTGTGCTCAGCGGCCACCCAACAATGGTGCAGCGTTGGGCTTGACATGACGGTGGAGGCATCTGCTGTGGGAAGAGTCGAGAGGGGTTTGGATCGTAGAACGCACTGGACTAGAAGGTGGGCTGGGAGCTCTGCCGCCGTGCGGGGCCACACACTGGAGGGAGGACTTGCAATCCCCATGGCCTTCTTGCTGCCCTGGCCTCCCCTCCAGACTATTCCAGGGTCCCTGCTGAGCTGGTGCGAGGCACTCAAACCAGTGGTGTATGCCCGGCACAGCTAACCACCAGGTCAGTGGTTTGGACTCGCTGGTCTCCCCGAGGGAGACACACCCTCCTGTTAAAGTGTGCGTCTCAGGGACCCACAGAGACAGCCCTCCCCTGTCCTGGAGGGTCACCGTGAGCCAGCCTGGGCTCGAGAGCAGTGAGTGTGGCTGGCTTTGGGGTCAAGCTGGATGGATGCGTGGCTGTCACCACGGGCTCAGACAGCAGCTGTGAGCGCGGCAGCAGTGTGTACTGAGGGGAAGCTATGTCTCTCCTGGGAGACTGGGGTCTTACAGAGACAACCCCTCACACACCACCTCTCAGAGGGCAGCCAGCAACTGCAGCTCCCTCCTGCTGCTTTCCTCCCCACCCCGCCCCGCCATCCCCTGCATGTGCCTGTACCCCTCACCCCTCAGGAACACCATCTCCCTACCCCTGCCATGGGCTGAGATTCCCCAAAGAGATTCGAGGGGCAGGGGGGGGCTTGACCTGTACCCCTCACCCCTCAGGAACACCATCTCCCTACCCCTGCCATGGGCTGGGACTCCCCAAAGAGATTCGAGGGGCAGGGGGAGCTTGACTTAGAAGGGCTCCAGGAGGCAAAGGAGAAGGGGGAGACCTGGGCAGGAGTGTGAGCCCAAAGCAGACCCCCTGGGAAAGGGACTTCCTTGCCCCTTCCAGGCAGTAGGATACCAGCTCCGGGGATGGGGGGAGCGGAGGGGGCCTCTGCCTCTCCGGTGTACCCAGACCTTGGGTGCAGCCCCCAGCAGACAGAGGGTGTGACCTGGGGCCCCTGACCTGAGCCTGACTCATTGGCTCCGATGACTCAACGTGTGGAGACTGTGATGGTGGCCGTCTGGAGACGGGGGCTGCCGCCACCGCCGCCGCCTTCCTGGGAGCTGGCCCGGGCTGCCGCCCCCTGTCTGGGCCGCCTGAGTAATGGGTAGTCCCTCTGATGGCCGCAGGGCGGGGGACGGGGACCTAGTCATTGCCAGACTCCCCGCCCTCCTGCCACTCCCGCCTGGCTGGCCGTGGGGCACTCCGGCCCCCGCAGCTCCCCCACTCTCTGCTCTGGGGGCAGTGAGGCCTGGGGTCCAAGTGGGGCTGAAAGGGAGGCCCTCAGCAGGGGTCCTGGGTCCCCTTGTCAAATGGTCCCCTATGCGATCAGCATTTGTTGGCGGGATGCCGGGTGCGGCGTCTTGAACCAGAGGCTCGTGGGCTCCGCAGGGTGGCATGAACTCCTGGGGCTGCCGAGAGGGCGCACAGTGCCGCGTGGAGCTCAGGGGCCATGCCCTGCAGACCCTGGGGTGACTCCACTCTGTGCTCTCGCTCCAGCAGATGCCCAGGGTGCCCCTGCTGCCCGAGCCCAGCTTGCCTGGTGCCGCCTTCTCCTTCCCTCCCCTCCAACAGGGTCTGTTTCCCCAGGAAAGATGGTGGGGAGGGGAGCAGGCACACGCCGTGCAGGGCCTCAGACCCGCACCCACTTCCTTGCCCTGTCCCACGGTCCCTGCTCTCAGCCTAGAGGGGTGTGGCTGGAAAGGCCCTTTGTAAGGACTGTCTGAGCATCCTGGCACGGCTGTCACTGAGACCACAGCTGGCACATCCGTCCCAGGCCTGGAGCCCAGGCGTCAGAGGTCAAGTTGGGCACCTGCCCGCTCTCCTTTCCCCCTTCTCCCTGGGCGCTCCAGGCTGCCTCCCTCTATCTAACCTCTGCCTTCATCACATGGCCGCCACCTCTCCATGTCAGGACCCAAACATCCTGCTCACAAGGACACCCGCTCCCACATGACCTTCTCTAAACTGATTGCATCTGCACATGTGTGTCCAGACGAGGCCACACGCAGAGGCTCAGGGTAGATGGGAATCTGAGGGTGGGTTGGGTGCGTCATCCTCCAGCTCTGTCCATCGCTGGACCTGGACCCGGCACTATGGCAAAGGGCCGGCCGCCGTGCGCATTACGGAGCATGCCTTCTCCTCACCTACCACTTCCAGGTCCAGGCGGTGTGTGGAGGGGCAGGCACCTTCAGAGAGGTGCTGGGTGCTTGACTGGCCACACTGCCCTCCAGAGGCTGTCCCACGGCCCCACTCTGCCTGTCCCTCCCACGATCCCCGGGCTGCCTGGTCGGTAGGTGGGGGTGGGGGTGGAAGGGCTGGGCTGGTGGTTTCCCGTGAAGGCCCCTCTTAGACCCTCCGCGTGAGTCTTGATGAGGCTGTTGGCTTTCTGCAGCTCTCTGGGTATTCTTCCCCTCTTGAAGGAATCCTGGTGGGGCTGCTCAGGCAGGAGATCCAACCCATCCACTGTTCTCCGCCAAAAAGATGAGGCTGGCTGCTTGTGGAAAGGTGTCACCTCAAAAAAATGCTGGGCTGGGTCCTGGAGGGTCGCTGCCAGTGGGTTGGGTTGGGTTTCATGGGGCAGGGAGGACCCCCGCCCCTGTCCTGGGACACTCTTTCTCAGTGTCAGAAGTTGCACGTGGATGCCAGACCCTTGGCGCCCCCCTCCCGGCAGAGCTTCCCCAGGAGAAGGGGGGCAGGCACAAAGCGGAGGGGCCTCGTGCACTGTGGGGGGCTGAGGCCCGGCATCCGGACAAGGCCAGCTGGCACAGGCTCAGTGCCTGTGGGCTGCGATGGCCCTGCCTGGCACAGGCTCAGTGCCTGTAGGCTGCGACAGCCCTGCCTGTGCTTCTGGGCATCAACGGGCTGGCCGTTCCCTGGCCTTCTGGCTGGTACAGTGGCAGTGAATGCATTCAGACCCTGTGATGGAGCTTGCCCCCATGTGACATTTTCTCTTCGGGTCAAAGGTGCTCATAGAGACCCACTCCCGAGGGCCCAGAGAAGGCTCTGGGAGTCCTCTTCTGTCCCTTGGTTGCCCCCACTGGGAAGAGCCAGGGCTCCTTGGGACAACCTTGTGTCATCTGACTGATGCTCAGCAAACAGCCTGAGGCTCAGGAATGGGGACACTGCCAGCATCTGCCCAAGCAGGGCAAGGGTCTCTGCCCCGACCCCAGGCCAGCCGTGATTTGTGCACACGCTC
>PVJH01021196.1:0-39125 GCA_004026705.1 Nesogale talazaci
AAGTTTCCCCCAGTAAACATTGTGCACACTGAATTCTATAGTAGGTCTTTTTCTTAAATGAGCCAAATGACAGCTAGTGCAATAGATCCGCTACTGCTATTCATATTAGGATTCCAGTGGAGAGTGGAGAAGGGTGGTTAGCTAATACCAATTCCAGTCTAAGCAAATGACAAATACCAAGAGGCAAGTTTGTGAAGAACAAAATGGAATTCAAAGGTAATGAATTTTACTGGGAACTTTTGAAAACTCTCTTGCAACAAAGCATGTCGATAATTTCACTTAAAAATACTTTTAAGCAAATATCATTTCAATTACAAACATTTTTATAATTTCTGGTCAATAAAACCTTTGCTGCCCTGTATGTCTTAGAGATATGAAACTTTTTCTACAATAGACGTGGTATCTGCACTTTCATATATGAGTTGTTGAAGGTGAACAATGTAGTGAACAGAATTCAATTTCCACTAAAACCTACTGGACTAGAACCTGCCTCACTAGCAGTCTCTTGGAGCAGGACTAAGTGGTGTTTTCATTCTGTCATTAGTAGAGAGAAATGTTCCACCAGGCTTGTGGGCTACTTGCATCCAACGGAGTGACTACTGCATTTCAGACTCCATAAATAGAAATCAAGAGAGCTTTTCTCGGTCTCTGGGGACATCACAGAAACGAAGCCTCAGACATGCCATCACCCCTAACTATGCAGACTAGATGACCATTCTAAAGCTCCCAGTTCACTAGCTCCTCCAGATCACACTTGATAACCACTGACATCTGTAAGCAACAACTAATTTAATTATAATGTGTGGGTTCTGAAACTCAAGTCAGAGATCTTATACCATGCCAAGCTTTTCTAAACATGTTCCAGGATACTAGCTACTAGAGCGTGTACAAAGGAGAGAAAATCTAGAATTCTGAAAGCCAATCTCTACTTTTTCTCCTTCTTGTGTCAGGTGGTGTACATCTGGTCCAGATTAACATGAGGCATTTTACATTAAATTTGTTTAGTTCTTCTTGCAGTTAGGTCTACTGTCATCATGACCATCTGAATTCTATTGCTTAAGAAGTTGTATTGCTTATACCAAATTCTCCAGAGTTCTGGATGTCCCTTACTCCCTGGGTTCTTGTCACAAAATCTAACATTTGTCATAATAACATTGTTGGTGAGTTGATTCCTACTCACAGTGATTTTAAAGCACAGTCCAGAACTATACCCTTGGATTTCCAACACTGTGAATCT
Source organism: Nesogale talazaci (assembly GCA_004026705.1). Classification (NCBI taxonomy): domain Eukaryota; kingdom Metazoa; phylum Chordata; class Mammalia; order Afrosoricida; family Tenrecidae; genus Nesogale; species Nesogale talazaci. The sequence continues at coordinate 1,238 of PVJH01021196.1, forward strand.
TTAGAAAAACAGCTTCCACTCTTTAGGGCTGAGAAGCTGGTGGGTTTTAATGCCCACCATGGTTTGCAGTCCAAGTTTTAATCTACAGCATCTCCAGGGCTTCTGAAGGGAGGGCCTAGGAAGAGCCTAGGAATGGCCTTTGAAATAACAGGTCTCCTCTTCTTAGTACTCATCACTTGTCAACTTATGAGAAGTTACAATTGGCAAGAAGCATCACCGCCCACCTTCTAAAGAGACTGAGGGAATCATACTCTAACTGATTTCATTTCTAAAAATAAAAACACATAATACTGCAAAAGAAAAAAAACAACTTAAAAGTAACAGCTACCAAAGAGTATGGCATGAGCCAAAATGTTTTATTCAGGAGATGACTTCACCTTTGCATTTTTTAACCTTTCTGTGATTTTGCTTCCTCTACTGCACTTTCCCAGAGCAACTCTGTGAGAATTTCACTGAGGCAAATTATGTGAGGCTGTCTTTTACCTGGAAAACCAGTTACCCTGGTAGCAATGCCAACTCATGATGACCCCTTCAGTACATTCAATGTAATATGCTCTCCTATTTTACTGAAAATAATTAAAAATAATTCATTTTAAATTCATTTCAACATACTTAATGTAAACATCCCAAACATCTGCCACCCATTCTTTAATGGTCTACCTGTAATTTATGTTGCTTTTGGGAACATTTTATTGGTCTGACTGCATACAGAAATTTAAAAACTAAAGAGGCCAGATGTCAAGCTCCTTGCAGACAAATTCCAAATTATATTAATATACTGATTTCTAACTGATATTACTACCTGAAAACTAGGCCAAGATCAGACAAATCATAATTTATATATTAGCGGTCATAGGGAAGGTCATATAATTAATCAGCTTCATTCTAGTTCCTGTACCCTTAGGTAAAGAAATCAGGCTATTTCTTTGACTTGCTGGAACAGGGTGGTGTATATCTAAAAGGTTCCTTTCTCCACGTATGCAGTTTTTCTATCTATTAACATAGGCTGACTCTTCCTGAATTAAATCGAGATGGACTTCATCTTTGTACTTTTGTTTTTTCAACCTTTCTGTGATTTTGCTTCCTCTACTGCACTTTCCCAGAGGAACCCAATTCGACTGAGGCAGATTATATGAGGTTGTCTTTTACCTGGAAAACCAGTTACCCTTGTAGCAATGCCAACTTATGATGATCCCCCTTTAGTACATTCAATGTTATTTGCTCTCATATTTAAAATAGAAATTCACTTTCTATTGTAGCTATACAAAAGACAGTTGGTAAACTTACTCAGCCCATTGTGGCATAGTTTTCAACCTGATAGCTTTTGCTTTTTGTTTTTGTCATCTCTCTCACTGGTGTCTAGTTGATGCTCCTTCTTTGCAAGCATTTAGAGCAGGATGGAACTGTCTCAGTGTGTTCGTGAGCCCTAACTCTTCACAGGCAAAGAAGAGCTCATCTTTCTCCCCTTTCTCCAGGCCTAATGCTAAGAGCAAACTATTACTATTATTTGGAGAGAGTCTTCTTAGTTTGAGTTACACTAAGGATCACGTGGTTCTATGTGTACCCACATTGATTTTGAATCTCATGATAAAATTCAACTAATTATGAGAAGGTAACCCCCCAAATACAGAACAACAAAAGCTCTGCTGGGTAGAACTTTCATAAAATGCATTTTTCCCTAGTTAAGTGAGCATCAAGCAACTCACTCTTTGTTAGTGCACCCAGTGGCATCATCTTGGAAGGTTCTCTCTGATCACAGTGAATTTTTTTTAAAAGCAGTTTCCCTCCAACCTTGGTTTTTGTGAAGGCTGATGTAAGGCAATAGTGTGTATCAGTGAAATTTTTTGTGATGTTGATTTACTGCATTGCACTCTATTTGCATTGTGCTTTACCAGGCGAGCATTATGCCTTGGGAAGTGTAATTTACATTTATGAAATGTAATTTACAGTCCTTTAGGGAACATTTCATTGGTCTGACTGCACACAGAAATTTAAAAATGATAGATCTCTCTTGTTCACATGTCTGAGGTAGATGAGATGAAGACTCCCTATCCTCAATTTAAAAAGAATTATTACTATATTTTGTCCAAGACAGATTTATGTGTTTTGGCTGTCCATGATACAGTCACACTTCATAAGTATTCATGATGATTCAAATGCATCAATCATTTTGCTGACTTCCTTATTCATTGTCTACCTCATGTGCATATAAGAGCAATTAAAAGTGGTAGGAAGCAGGTCTTTAATGTCATATGCTTGCTCTTTAGCACTTAAAAGAACTTTATAATGCATCTGAGTAGAGGACAAGTCAGGCCAAGTGACTAAATGTCTGAGAGAGGCCTGCTTTTGGACTTGGTACCAAATAAACCATTTGACTGAACAACTATGTCCTGATGAACTCTCACCTGAGTTTAAACCTGTCAACTTCTCTAATGAACTCCATCATGTGTGAATATGATCTGGGAGTGCAGTGTGAACATTGCAAAATATTATGGAGTCCAGTCACAGAAGTCGAGTGCTGTGGGTAGGACGGTTGGTGTCAAGTGCAGGTCTATTTGATATCTGCCATGTGGCCACTGTCTAATGACTGCTTAAGGTCACAGATGGTCCCAACACCAATATTTAGATGAGGATCTAGTAACAAATTTGGTTCTAATATTAACAACTTTGGAGTCTGATGCTTTTTTATCCTCAGTTTATACTCTTGTTTTTCTTTTTCTTTTTATGCAGTTATAATTTGTTCCATTCTTGAAAGAAGTAAACTTAAATTAATGGGAGAATCTAAATGTGGAAGAAGTATAGGTATTTCTTTTCTCCTGAGGAAATGTGTGAACAATAGGCAGGAAGGAATGAATCAGTGGTACCAAACTTAGGGGTCCATTATATAAAGTGAAGAGCAAATCTTAACTACCTGATGTTTGAAGAACCACTCTCGATCTTCAAAAACAATTGGATGCTATTTATTTATTATGTCCCCTCAAGATATATATTATCTACATTTTACAGGAAAAAATCATGCTGAAAAAATTAGAAATTGCCCCAGAATTACAAGGAAAATATATGATGACGTTAATTTTGAATAGAAGTCTCCCAGAGATGCTTAAAGCCAATCATTTTCAACATTTTTGTATTGCTTTGAGTTATTTAAATTCTATTCCTTATATTTGGAAGAGAATTGCACAAATGAAACTTATAGAGTCCTTCTTTACAATACTATATAGGATTGAAACCATCATAGACAAGGGAAAATAGATACAGTCTAGTACTGGTATCAACTTGTAGGAATAGTGTTTGTTGAATGAAAAAAAAAGAATCAAATGTGTTAGTAGGGTAATTTTGAATACATTTGAAAAACTGACTTTAAAGTGTAAAACACTCACATATAGATAGTAGCAGTCAATAAACAAATATGTCTGATAAAATGTGTTGATGATATATTTTCAATTATGTGGGAATTATGTGCTCTCTCATCAGTGAAATAAACAGTTATAAACTCATCAGGAAGAGAGATGCCATCTGTCTTAATGTCATCATCTTTAACATGAAAAATTTTTAAAACTTAGTATTATTTAATTTATTCTATTAGTAAGAATGACAATATTAACAACTGTGCACGGTGTGGAATCATATTACTATAAATCAATGTGCACTTTTGGTTCTGAATCCTAAGTACTGCAGCTCTGACCTTTATCCAGATTAACTGGGAAACTCTGTCCAGTAGTACTTACTTTATAAGTACTTGCTGGGAGCCCTTCCCAATGGGTAACATAGATTGGCAAGGGACTCACACAGTGACTGATTTAAAACCCTTAAATACATTCAAATGGAGTCCCCAGGCCAAGTAGAATCAGGAGACAAAGGCTTTATTTAGATTCTCCAGACCAAGTGGCAAAGAATGACTACAATGGTACCCAAAAAGGCAGATGCAATTGATTGAATCATGCAATAGTTATATAATCTGTTGTCAGTTTGAGAGGATTAAAAGTGATGGAGTGGCCTTTAGCCTGTCAATCAGATTATAACTCAATGCCCTCATTTGGAGGCGCTAAGGAGATAAATAGCTCACTGAGGGCAAGACACACACTTAGTACTTGCTAGGCCTTTTTGATGACAAGCCACCTGGAGACAGGCTGATGGCGAGCATAGCCTCAGAGGTGAAGGAACCATGTGCACATGGAGACCTCCATCAGTGCTAAGCTGCTTCACTGCCACTGGATCCACAAGAATTTCCAGTCACTAGTCTTTGATGATCCTGCATTCAGCATCATTGCATGTGTTTAGTGAGTCTGAAGAGGAATGTGTAGACTAGTATCAGACATATACTGGAATTATGGTTCTTATCTGGACTGGGCTGCGATGTTTTTCTCAGTATCCAATTGCTTTTATATATAAGGCTTTTTCCTAGACACATATGAGTGTCTGTGAATTTGTTTCTCTAATTGACCCAGACTAAGTAACTAGCCAACTAAGTAACTAAGTAATAAAGTTACTAACTATCAAAAACCAAAATTGGATGAACACCTTTCAAAACAAATTTGGGGAACTATGAAATTGAAACATTTTATATATCATATATATCATATATACACACAGATATATGATGTGTGGAATTTAGCCTATCAATTTGTGTCTTCTGCATACCAGAATACACATGTTCTTTCAAACATTCTTCTTCACATTGTACATCTTGTTAAACTACTAGCTTAGAATAAAATTTGAGTAAGTATGGTGAAAGTTTCAACCTTAAATCACATCTTTTTAAATTTTAAACCAAGTAGTATTTCTGTGTTCAATTCAAACTGTCTTTTGGTCAAAGTACTTGTTCTGCATGAGCAATAATAATTCTTCTGAAATTACCATTATTTGCAATGTTAACCATGCTGTGTTATGATGAACTTGATGAAATACCTTTGCAAAGTAAAAAAATAACCATGTGAACATTTTGAAATAGTCTCTCTTTTCTGCCCCAATCCATTTGATATTAGCAATGATAAACTGCATTACGGGTCCTATTTTGATTCTAACGCCAAAGTTCTGGTTGCTTCTACAAATATATGGCAGCAGTTGTTTTTGAATTAACTTCAACAAAATTTTCCTTCTGCATGTTATTAATGATATTGTTCAGTAATTCCCTCATTTTATTGGATCACTTTTCTTTGAAGTGAGAACAAATATGGCTCTCTTGTTTTCACTGGTCAGTTAGATGTTTTCCAAGTCTCTTGACATAATCCATAAATTCAGAGATACATTTAATCTCCCCAAATGTCTTCCATGTACCCTTGACTTCCTTGAATATATGTTTTTGATCATATGCTACCACATGAAATGTTTGCTTATTGGCCAATTATTTTGGTACATGCTGTATTGTTCTGCTATCACCTTGTGAAACTTCCTGTACCATTCAACATTCTGCCCAAGAGTCCCATCTGCAGTTCAAGGTTTGATGGTCTTACAACTTGAGATAAGCCGGAGGTCTTCTTGTCTACTGGTCTTCTTTGTTTGCATGTACATAGTATGCTATCAGAAATAGAACTGTACTTCTCTATAGACTGTGAATTGTTATTTTTGGTCAGAATTCAATGCCATTCCTTTTGAAGTTGTCATTCCTGCCATGGTATAGTAAACCACATGACTGTTGGAAATATTGACTCTGCATGTGGAACTCTCCTCCTGATGGGATACATATAAATTCAATAGGCTACATAAATTAAAAAGACAGCTGATAAATATCTTACTGAATATTGTTAGTGAGAACACAGGGACTGGAGAACAGACCACTATGTCCTCAAATGCAATTTCATTTCAATTTTTTTATCATTTTCATAACTGGATTATCTAACATCATACTAAACTTAGACAAGTTTAAAGGATTTGAGAATTTCACTTTATTTGGATCCATGATCAACACCTAAAATAACAGTAGTTAAGATATCAAGTGATAGCAATTTGATAATTGGGCAAATTTGCTGCAGAAAAATTCTTTAAATGATCAAAAAGCAAAAATATCACTTTGAAGACAAAGGTCTGCCTGATCCAAACCATGGCATTTTTAATCATCTCAGATGTGTCTGGACACTGGAAAAGGGATATGGAATACCAAAGAAGAGTTAACCATTTTGTCTTATGCTACGACCAAAGAATATTGAGAATACTGGGGTCCAGAAGAACAAACAAGTCTGGCTGGGAGCCCAGTCAGATGTCTTAAGACATGAAAATGGGAAGACAGTCTCTTGTAGGTTGGGCATATTGTCAGTAGAGTACAGTTGCTGTAAAAAGACATCAATCATTTGTAAAGGGAGCAAAGACATAGAGGAAAGTCTTTGATGAAACTGATTAACACCTGGGTTTCAGCAAGAGCTCGAACAGGAACCCTTGTGAAGATTGCTGGACTAAGCAGTGTTTCATCCCTGCTCACCACCGCACGCCCCACAAAGAATCAGCCATCAAAATTCGTATGGGGTACAGCCTGATGCTGGCACACATTTTCTATGAGTCAGAATCCATTTGCTGGCTCCTGGCTTTGGATTGTATTTTGTTAATAAGTGGAGGAGAGTGACAGAGGAGCCTCTGAAGAGTGGGCAGAGAGAGGAGTTAGCAGCCACAAATCAAAGAACACAAGCAGCATTTGAAGCTGTCGGTGGCAGAATAGGGTGTAAATAAAGGTCTGCTGTAAACCACCTGTGATGGTTAATTTTATGCATCAAATTTCTAGTCTGTGTTCCCAATAAGGTATTGTTGCCTGAGCCACCTGGGAGTTGCTGCATGGCATTTGTAGACTGATAGAAAAGTGCTCTCGATTTGACAGAGACTGATTGCCTACACACAATTTCTCACATACCTAAAAGCTACTTCTTAACATAGGCCATATATCAGTGGATGCACAAGTCTAGAAACCTGCCCACAAAAATAACTTGCGGTTTCAGAAACATCAGTAAATGCAAACGATCAATACTGTGTTAAGCAGAAGCTGTATCTAAGTAATATATCTGATTCAATTAAGACAACCCAATGACAGCCTCTTCTCTTTTTTAAAGAAAAGATAACCATGTGTAATTGAACTTTTGGTCAAAAGGGATAGTTGAGGGAAGTATGATCATATCTCTCTAAGAGCAACCAGGTTGTGTTTGCTGGCGCTGCTGAGACAAGGAGACTGGGGATGACATCACAGTATGCAGGTTAGTCATAAGCAGGGAATTTACCAGACAAGATAGATAAAACAACCTTGGGTTAAAAGAAAACTCTATGACCAGCATTAAGTTTTAAGATGAAGTAATTAGACAGCTTGGCTATCTGCAGATGACACAAGTCTCTGTCATTGAAGGATAGAAGACATTTTGATTTCTCAGTGTCTACCTGGAAAGAAGGAGACAGACATTTCTTCTTTTGGCAGTATCAATGCAGATGGCTAGGAATGCACAGTTTTAGGATCACCATCCAGTAGTGCCCACAGAAATTTAAACTACTAACAGTGCACCTGAAATAGAACTGATCTTCCCATGATGGGCTGTTTTTAGCAGAGAAGATAGTGAACTAAGATATATTTGTTATACATTGTTGACAAGATCGTAGTGATGACTGAAGCTTAGTATGGGTCTTGCAACACAACTTTAATAAAACCATCTCAATCAAAAAGAACTGTGTAGTACAAATAGGTAACACATATGGCTTTGCACAGAAAGGTAGGAGATTCAAGTTCACCCAGTGGAACCTGGAGAGAAAATCCTGGAGACCTGCACTTCAAACATTGGCCAGTGAAAACCCTATGTGGCAAGGTCTGCTTCAACGCACATGACGTTGCCCTGAGTAGAAATCAACTCAATATCAGCACAGTGACCAATGTGAAGTCAGAAGCTTCCCAGCGTCACAGTGTTTTATCTGAGTAGCAGCCAGTTCTCCAAGTAGGACCAGTTTTCTTTCGCTCATTATTGAGGATTTTGCCATTTTTGTTAGGTGCCTTCAAGACAAGTTGTTCCTGACTGGTAGAGGCTATGTGGATACTAGAAGGCAATACTCACAGTCAGGGCCTATACTCGTGATTGCTGCTGCTGATGCCACTGTGGAACCCATCTCATTGAGGGAATTTCTCTTCCTGCCTGACTCCCTACTTATCATATCTTTCCATACAACAACTCCCAGAAAGTATTTCTTTTTCACAGAACTGGAAAAGAAACTACATGATAGTTCATGATGTGTGTATTTATTCAAATTATATGCAAATGTTGCTTATATATTCAAATAAAGGTGAGGGAAAATTCACTTTCCATGTAAAACATTGATCATCAGTGTTCAGTTATTTTTGTTTTGATGAAATTATTAAATTTTATTTCTGAAGCAAGAGAATGGCTAAAAAAGGAAAGTGGGTGGAAGGAGACACTGGATAGTGTACAATATGAAAGAGTAATAATGATTTATCAATTTTTAAGGGCTCATGAGGGATGGGGGAGCAAGGAGGAAAGAGGAAAAGAAGGAGCTAACATCAAGGAGAAAGAAAATGTTTTGAGAATGATGATGGCAACAAATGTACAAATATCCTTTGGATATGTGTATGGACTGTGATAAAATTTGTATGAGTGCCCAATAAAATGATTTTTAAAAAGATTAGAAGCATATGTGCATATGGCATGATGTTAATAATAGTTAATTTCATCTGTTGAGAATGGAAATACATTTAATATAAGTTCTTTTTACTTAAAAAAATTTGTCTTTGTGAAAAAAATTTAACTTCGTGAAATTTCCTCAAAGCCTTTAGATAGTGGAAAACAGAAATTTTCTTACAGTTTAAGGTTTTTCTAATGGTAAGGCTTCATTGTCTTCATCAACCTCAACTTCAGATTCTATACTCTGCATTCGCAATTCCTTATGGGCTATGTTTTCTCTTTCTATGTCAACTCCTTTATTGATTTCAATGTAAGTTTCAGTGATCTTATTTTCTGAAATATCCCTGTGAAGGTGATTTATTATGTCACTAATCCGGACAATTCTGTCTCACTTGATAACTGTTTTATTTGATGTACTATTTATTCAATATGGTATTGCAATTACCAAATAAGAAACCACAATTCTTACATTTTTTCTCAGTTTCTTTCTTAAACATTTTGATTGATGCCTTAAGGAATAAAGTTGCATTGAAGATAATAATAGTCCCTGAAAACTTCTGATGCTTCTTGCACATTTCAATGTTGCCAATCATTTTTGACGCAAAACTTTCCCGTCGTGTGGTTTAATGTTTTGGATGATGCCCTTATCCAGAGGTGGTAGGACAATGTGGTGGGATAAAGAGTTCGATAGGGCAATCAATAATGACAAGTAGCATTGAACATGAACCAAAGAAATTCTCAATGAAAAAATTGAAGTTTAGATGAAACTATACAGAGTAAATTGCTTCTCTGTTCAAGAATCGACACACATTTTGTTTCATGACATTGAATGCAATCCTCACAATATAACAGTACTCTTCTCACCTCCTTTCAGTGTTTGCTGTTTTCAATCATCCTTTCTCCCTTAGATCTTCTGAACGTTAGCCAGGGGCAAATGCTGCCTTTGGAATCTCAGGTAACTGGTGGTTCTAAAGAAGCTGATCCCTCTGGTGTTATTGCTCCCCTGTCTAGTGTTTGACTAAAAGACGAGCCTTTGAAAAGAAAGCTTCACATTGTACCTTATTTATTTAAAAATCTCTTCATGATTTTTTTACTGTTACTCAACTTTTTTTGTCCCATCTCCATTCAACTTAGAGCTGTGTAATTTTGACATGTGTGAAGCCTCACAAGTTCTCATTCTTTCTATCCCCATGATTTTAAACTTTCCATCTGCACATGAGGTCTTCAGGTTGATAAGCCAATTTTTCAGAAGCCAATGCTGCTAAAATTAATTTTCTTTCAGTTCCAGGCTTACATTATTTTATAGTATGTAACAGTTTTAATGGCTTTTGAAATGACTTTAGGGCCATGTCCTCTTATCATATCTTTTAATTTTCTGAACCAATTTTGAATGATGTCTTTGTCAAACTTGTTTGACTCATGATGTACATTACAAGTGACTTCATATTTTGTTCTGTTTTATTTTGTTTTTCTTTGAACCTCGGAAGCCACCTGATAGACACAGAGGATCCATCAACTAGTAATCACTTCACACTGCCCATCACCTGACAGAAGACATTTGAAAACATAAAAGAGTAGTGGCAGATACTTGAAGAAGTGAATATGCTGATTTCTGCATAAATATAAATGTTTCTTTCTTGACTTTTTCTTGTACTGCTCAGGGGGTTTTCAGTTAAGTTTCTTACTCTCATAATTGAGGGAATTCATCATTTATTATACTGTAATGTAATTTCAGCTTCCTTGATGCTCTTTGAGTTAGTCTGGGAAACAAGAAACAAATCCACAGAATATATATATATTCTAGAGTTTTCTAGAAAACGTAATTGTGCATTAAGAAAGCATGCCAACCCAGTCAAGTCAAAATCCATAAGTCCGACATTAGCTCAGATGTCCACCACTGATCTACAATGTCCTTCTGAAAGTCACAAAACACATTCAATAATGTTGACTGTAGGAGGAAAGCTGACTCAAGGAGTGTGTAAGCATCTCAGTGCTGGCAGGGGTTTCCACAGCGCTGCTCCAGCACCCAGGGCTGAATCAGGATAGGTCCATGTGGCTTTTCCTCAGGGATGTCTTAAAGGGAGTGTGTCTTGTCAGTTGAGGCCAAGATCTAGCTAAGGCAGCTGGACACTGGTTTGACTATCAGAGAACAAGAAAGGCCAGGCTCACCAAGCCATTTATATTTTAGTCTTTGAATTCATCCCAAATGTGTTTATCAGTCAGGTTGGCACAATAAGCCCTAACTATCACAGTCTTTTTCACTTTGCTTTTGACAATGCCAAAGTTTCTTTCAAGAATGAGTTTCATACTCTCTTCATAGTTATTAATGACTAAGATTTTTTAAAGGAAACAAAGATGAAATTAATTCTCATAAAATTAAAAATGATGTGATATTCCCAAAATGTTGTCATATTATGACAACATTTGAACCCTTTACTAATGCATGTCTATGATAGGTAGGAAGATCAGGGATAAAGGGGGATGTCTCCACAGAATGCCTTATGCTAAACGCCACTCCACTATAAAGGTCTTGGAAAGAAATCAGACACATAGCTTGACACCTATGGAGACAATCAAATCTGGTCATGCTCAAATGAGCATCACCTAGACACAAGTGAAGGTCAATTTGAGCACACACACACTAGACACTAGCAGTATGATGTCACATTATGCGCTCAAACTCAGCCACTAAAACAGCCTATCCCCTCAAGCACGCCCTTCTCTCCCCACTCCCACCCCCACCCCCGTGAAGCCTAGAGACAACAAATCCCAGAGACTGGGGGAAAACCACCTTCTCAGCTGCCCGCTTTCTTAGCTCTGAGGCTGCTCACTCCCTGGTGCACAATGGCCCCTCACTTGCCTTCTGGAGGACTGCATGCACTCTCTTCCCTTTTCAGTTCTGGGGTTCTTCTTTTGATTCTGTGGACTCCAATAATTGGCTGCTTTTACATGTGTTTTTTTTGCACTCCCCTGAAGTGGCAATGTTCTGTCATAAACTCGCCCATGTCCCCAACATGGGATAGAATGTACTATCAGAGACTGTGTATTACACCAAAATTCCCTTCCCCTCAGAAAAGTTACTTGAATTTACAAAAATCCAAATTCTTCGATGTGAATTTATTCAGCACTGAGAAACAAAAACTAAGGTAAACCATGCCAGAAAACCATACACACACACAAACACATATATGGTATATATGGTGTGTATATATATATATATATATATATATTTAGAGTGAGAGAAATGTGTTTCCTTTTGTATACACATTACATGCTTATGTGAAAAAATACTTCCCTTCTAGGGGTAAAACAAGAATTTGTGAAGAAAACAATTTGGGGGAAATAAAGGAGTGGATTTTGAACACTGTAAAAAGGTGTATCCTAATTACAAATAGATACATAAAACAAAGACAAAGGCCCGAATTAAACCTCAAAAAGGTGGCCTGAAAACCCACCTGGACAGTTCAATCTTGTCTTGAAGGGCACTGTGGGTCAGAATTGACTCAATGGTAGCATATTTGTTTGTTTTACTTTTTCTCTTTGTCTGATCAGAGAATTGATGTCATTTAGGGAATTGTCATTCAGATTGAATGACTTAACCAAGACTCATGTGGTGGCAGTGGGTTCAGAACAGGGTGTGACCTTGGTCTTTCCCATATGATGCTGCTCATCCCCCACGAGGCATGCCATCTCTTTTTAATTAGCCAGAACAAAGTCACTATTATGATTCTCTTAATATTTATACATCCATTCTGCTTTTTGCACTCACTGCCAGGGTTCAGCCTTCTCAGATTAAGCATCTGCCTTGCTCAGTGCCAATTTTAACCCATTGCCCACTTTTGTCTGGAAGTTTTAATTTAATAATGCTATCTGAGTCTATTTTAGTGTTTTCGTTACAAGCAGAGACCAATTATGATCATAAAAGGAGAGATGGAAAGATGGAGAAAAGTGATATATATATATATATATACATATATATACATACTGGTGATTTCAACCCACCAGTCTCCTGCATTCAAGTATGAAGCATCTGCTTTCTTAAAGACTTACAACCTCTGAAACCTCATATAGAGTTGCTGTGAGTTGAACTTAACTGATGGCAATTACTGTCCACAGACACATTATGTATTTCCCTGTATATAAACATGTATGTATATAATTAACTATCATGTATGCGCATGTACACAATATATCAGGATCAGTCAGACAGTATCTTTAAATAATCACAAATATATCAAAAACAGAAGATGATGTTTCTTAACATATCTTTCCGATGGGTACTAGAGGGGTAATGATTGATGTGTTTCACACTAACTTAAGGATCAGCAATTGGAATGCCCCAGCTATACCAAGGGCTGTTTGTAGATATAGATTCCCAACCTGTGACTTGTTCAGGGATAAGTTCTATACTGTCACACAGGGTCATTATGGGTTATAGTCAGCATGCTTGCCATGGATTTTCCATGTACATTTTTTATATGCAAAAATTAAACAAAATTAAATGAATGTTTTAATAAATGTAACTTAACGGAGTCAACTGCATAGGAGATCATAACTTGGTTGTTATGACATTATTTGGGGAAGAATGTCAATAATGCAATGATGTCCATTGAAAGTGATTGAGACTCCAAGCTATACAAGATGCTTGGGATCCCCCAAAATGGACGTGACCCACTTTGCCTTTTTGATTGCTATTGGACAAACATTTTAGTAGGAAATCTAAATATGAAAAGGAAGACACTACCGCTTTCTTGGTTAAGATTTAAGTGCAAGAAAGAAAGTGAAGACACCACTTTTAAATCAAGGTACAGATTCTACATAGGACTGTAATGAGGATTGATTTTAGTGGAATTATGCCCATGGAAATAAAATAAACATTTTCTTCTAAATATAGATCATCTCTTTCTTTCTGTAATTTATTTTACAAGCTGCATGCTCTTATAGTCACCTTCTATTATTCTTCAAGGATTTCTTGCAAGGCATTCCAGAGAATATTCAGACTATTCTTCAAGAGACAGACATGCCAGCACTCCTTCGCATGTGTTAAAAAAAGACTACAAAATCCCCCAACAAATCTTAGAGCATTTGTATATAGAGTAAAGTACCAGCGTCTCAGTCCTCATTCCATTTCAAAGTGAATAGGCTAGGCTTCCAAAATGTACTGATTCCTCTGTGTCACTTGAACTGCAGTACATTACTCTAGAGTGTAGCAGCCAGTTCACTCCCCCCCAGTCAAAGGAAGATGTTTTTATTTGGAAGAGAAGCCAGGAAAGAGACTAGAGCAGTGCCAAACAGATGGTCTTTGTGATGTACCGTTTGAAATCAAAATACAGAGAACTTATATCTTTGGCTTTGTAAGTCACACTTGATAATGACTACAGATATTTTACAATAGTTTGAGTTTCAGAATAACTATGGGCAACAATGCTTAATTGTGAGCAAACAAACAGATTATTAATGCTCTTTAAGAATTATACCAAAAAGAAAAGCAAAACAACAACAAGTCTTAGGCCAGCCTCAGGATGTCTTTAGTAACTATCTAGATAGCAATGCCTACATTTCAGTCACTCACAGGTAAATAAGAGAGGACTTTCAGCCACATCTGGCATTCTTAGGTGACATCTGAACCCAAACTCTGCTTTTGAGCCACCTGGTGGGTTATGAATATTCCATAGGGTCTATATTAAATAAAACACCTTAGGCTAACTGCAATTCATCAGTGTTTTTTGTTTTGTTTTGTTTGTTTTTTTAGGCTACATGAAGTCAAATAACATGGGTTACACCACCATGAAGTCCACTCCCTTGTGGAGAACTTAATATTCTCCTTTAAAGAGGGTCATTGCAGACCTTCTCAGACATGGAGGAGGCATAGCTCAGAGGACACCAGCAAAGGAATTTCTGTCATATATCATCTAAGGTCAATTTTTCTCACTGGGAGCCCTGGTTGTGTAGTGTTTATTGGACTGCTAACTGCAAGGTCAGCACCTCAAAACTACCAGCTGCTCCAAGGGAAAAAGACAGGGCTTTCTAGTCCCATAATGAGTTACAAACTCAGAAAACCCCTAGGGACCTTTCTGCTGTGCCACACAGGGCCACTCTGAATTGGAGTCTACTCAAAGGCAGTGAGGATTTGGTTGGTCCTCTCGACAGATCTTGGGGAAACTTACAGTGGCTGGAATGAGCTGCGTCAACCACACTGAGACAGACTGGGAAAGTCAGGGAAGGAGAATGTTTCTCTAATATTTTCTATCTTAGAAAAAGTGGAGAGGGAAGGCAAAACAAAAGCTCAGGCAGTGTGGTAGTTAGATATTATTTCAATTAGACACTCCAGACAATGGATGGAGTTCAACCTGTCAGTGAAGTCATAGCCGTCTCTCCCCTGCAACCATTCTGTAAGGGAATGTCCAATTGCCTAGAGATGGGCATTGGGTCTCCACTCCACATACCTACACCCTCCCCCCCACTCACAATGATATGACTTTTGGTTCTGGGTCTCTGAGGCCTGATACCTCTCTTATCAACACCCCATGAGCACACATGCGGTTGTGCTTCTTTCAAGTGGACTTTGCTGCTTCTCAGCTTGACGGCCTCTTCTTTATCGTCAAGCCTTTAAACCAGATTTTATGTGAATTTCATGATTAGGCAATCTTGTAGAGACAAATAGATTTTAAAGGATATAGGGTGACTAACAGGAAAAGCAGAGTTAGCAGCAGTGAGTAAAAAAGAAGTGTATGGGGATTAATGTAACGAGGGTCGTACAACTCATGAATTTGATGAAACTATTGAAGTGTGTGCTATGTGAATTCTACGTTGCTGAAATTGTTAAAAGTAAACTAACTATTAAGTTTAGAAAAACATAACATTAAAACATTTTAATCATTGAAATGTTTCTGTGAATGTAAATCTATACAGGGATATGGAGTCAATGTGCATATTCAAATTATATAGCTTCAAAAGTTACTTGAATACTTATATCTACTTGAATTCACAATTGGAGGCTTTTCATGGACTTTCTTGTTTGTTAAAAGCAACTTAAATGGGAAGAGGTATAGTTTTACCCTTGAATAGTCAGAGGATGACATTCATTTATGTAATAATAACTTTTGGAAAGTGGCAGAAAGAGTGACTTAGAGTACTAGAAATGTTAAGTGGGTGTTAGGTAGAATATAGACATGTGAATTCTAATAGGATCTGCCCCACACTTTTATCCACCACTTCCTACCATATCTTTAGTCAAGTCATTCAAATTATTTTAAAAGACAGAGAAAGAGGCTTCTGTGGCAGCTTGACATCCACCTGACAAGATGGGTGAGGCATGAACTGACACATCCCACATGGGTTTATGAACAAAAGCAAACAGACTATTTAAAAGGTAAAGTAAAAAATTCGTTTAGATTTTATGGTTCAACTCCACGCTTACAGCCACTGAGTCAATGCTGACGGACAGTGACCCCTGTAGCTTTCCAAGAGCGTAACCATTTACGGGCGTAGAAAGCCCACTCTTTCTCTCAGATGGGGCCTGAAATATGCCTGGGATGTGAACTCAAAGGGTTAAAGAAAAGTATACAATTTACCATAATGTTAAAATCCTTCCTCTTCTCCTTATCAGAGAAAACACCAGGAGGACAGTGACATGTAGGCCACAGATCCTTCCCTTAGAAGCTGTTATAGGCAATGTATTATTAACAGAGGGAAGAGTAAGGCACTGAATTTTTTGCAAATAAAATGAAGAAAGAAAAATAAAGAAGCAGAACCACTCAGTGTTATATACAATACGTCAACATACGGCAGTTAGGGCCTGCCTAGGAGGGTGGTGAGTCATAATTGGCTTAAAAAGACATTCTTAAAAAAGAAGTAAAACTCAGCCTATCAAAAGATGTGTGTCTGGGGTCTTAAAGACTTGACGGTAAATAAGGGGCCATCTCACTAAGAAGCAAGCCCAATGGAAGAAGCACAACCACCTGTGTGACCACGAGGTGTCAAAGGGATCTGGTATCAAGCATCAAAAACCTAAAAGTTATATCACTATAAATGAGGGCGAGTTCAGATTGGGGACCCAAAGCCCATCAATGAGTGAAGTGACATCCTCTAATAGAGGGGTTTGAGCGAGGAAATGAGCTAGTCTGGGTACAGTGTACTAACAATGATACGTGCAACTTTCCTCTGATTCACAAATGCTTCCTCCCACCGACTGTCATTATCCCAATTCTGCAAGACAGATTCGACTAGACCAGGGGATGTACATTTTAGTCAGAAATGAGGGGATTTAGGATAGATAATCCCTTGAGACTGGTGGGGAGTGGTGACACTGGGAAGGTGGAGGGATAGTGGAGTAGAAAGGGGGAACTGAACAGTTTAACAATAAACTACATGGGTGTAGAAAGGGGGAACTAATTTCTGGCATCGACGTGTGATCTCCTCTCTGGGGTGTGGACAATGGTGGGGGGTAGTGAAGTGACACATTGGACAGTGTACGATATTAAGAGGCAATAACAATTTGTAAATTACTAGGAGTTCATAGGGGAGGAGAGGGGAAGGAGAAATATGAGGAGCTGGAATTTAAAGAAAACAACTAGAGGAAAAAGGAAAAGAGGAGCACATGCTGGGGGGCGGGAGGGGGTTCCAAGTAGACAATGTTTGTAGATGAATGTGGTAACATGTGTACAAGTATGCTTAATACAAAAAATGTATTGAATGTTATAAGAGCTGTAAGAGCCCCCAATAAAATCTATATTAAAAAAAGAACAAAATTCAGTAGAGGAAGAAACACATGGTGGAAAGATGTATTGCTTTTAAAACAACAAACTAACAAATCCAGATCTGAGGTCTTCTTTCTGTCTTTGCAAATATTTGGAAGATATTTCTGAATCAATCAGGGTTTTTAATTGGAACATGAGCCAAAAAAAAAAAAAGAATAACAGTTGGCAGAGAATTGTGCATATAAAGGAGACTGTAGAATCCAGGACACATGTATGTTGTGGGAAAAGACTTGCTGTACACAAAGCCTTCTCCAGGGGGATTTGAATATCATAACAAATCTATCACACAGTACAATGCAAGCAAAAGATATTTCTATTATAGTTGCAATTCATAAATATTCAGATTTACACCACCAAACCATATGCAAGCCTGTCACTGTTTTGGGTGGATGATGGTAGGCTAATTCTCTTAGCAATAAACTTACCTTAATCTCCTGATTGTGCATTCAGAAATAAATGAATAAATGGAGGTCCAATCAGAACGGTAGCTTCTGAGGAATCTTCAAACACAGCTAAATGCAAGGCAGTAAGGTCAGTTTAGGAAGCTAAGGTGGTTTGTTTGTTTTTTGGTGGGGTGAGTGAGAAAACTTTAAAAAGTGTTTTTTATTTTTCACTTTTTCTTTGGCACCGCTGCCCTCTGATGGGAGTAGGAGGCCCAGCTTTGCTTTTGATGCATTTGAACTGCCAATCCAGTGGGCCGCAGTCCAACACTCAACCACTATGCCACCGGTGCTCAGTCCTTAAAAAGGGTTAATTTTAATAAGTTCTCTCAAATAATACAGTGGTTTCATGAAGACTTCCTATGATGAAACTTGAAGATAATTGAAAACTGCATTAATGAATAAAAGGTCAAGAAATTTGTGTCAAGGTTTTTCCCAGCAGGATGATGCACCTGCTCATTCTTCGAGGATAAACAAGGGGTGATCTACAAGAATCTCATCAGAAAACCTTGTGCCATCCACTGCACAGCCTTGATCCTGTCCTGTCACATAGCTCTTTGTCCTCTAATCTTAAAAAAAACTATTTCAAAGGAACACAATTAGAATCCTTCAGGATGTCAAAATTGCTGTTTGATGCAGTAAAAAAGGAAGAGCACAGAATTCTCCAGTGATGGTTAGACAGATAGAAATATGACCCTCAGAAGTAGGTAAACTTCAATGAAGCAGATGTCAAGAAGCTTGCCATCTTGATAATGGTGGTTAATGCAATTTTCTATGATTCATAGCAGCATATTTTTTATTTACCTTTATAGAATCCCTCCCTTATCGTGTTTGGTTGGACTGTACATCGTTATTCCTTAAACTAAAAAGCAAAATAACAGTGCCTCAGAAAAGTAGCTTGTCTGTGGAGAAGTGTCAGAATAATAGAATATGTAGAGTGATGATGACCATGAGGGCGAACTCACTCAGCTCCCTGCCATGGAGACCACACTGATTCGTAGCCTGTGGGTCTCTGGGACTGTGAGTGTGGAGTGGAGTAGAAGGGCAGTCCTTCTATCAGAGGAGCTGTGGTCTGGAACTGGGGACCCTGAGGACCGCAGCTCGACACACAGCCATTACACCATGCAGCATGCTTATTACGTATGCATAATGTAGTAAGCACTCTATCTGCATTATTCTACCTCATCCTCAGAACAAACCTGTAAAATAAACATAAACTTCATACTTACAGGGAACAAATAAAAAATAAATCAAACTATGTCCAGCAGTAAAAATATTTTTGCCCAAGTACAAGATTAACATTAATAACAATTTTAGGCAATTGCTATTAGTCTATAAAACTTTTCTGTGGTACCTCGAGCTAGACTCCACTGTGAAGTCTTTTGATTAACAGTATGCTAACTATCTGTACCCCCACAGGGATTTATCAGAAAACAGACTTAGTAAATTCCTTCTGGGAAAAGCTCGGTCAATGAATAACTTATGAAGTACAGTTTTACTCCAGCACACATGGAGTTATGCTGAAATAGAGTCAATTGAGTGACCAATGTATTTTGCTTTATTATTATTTACCAATAACTATTTTAATTCTTTGTGGATAAGGAAGCTTTAATTCTATTGCCATGGACATTTTGGAACTTCTTTATATTTATCTTGAATACTCATATCAATGATCTTAGGTGTTCAGTTTTATATAAGAGTGACACAAGTTCTGGATCTAATTAACAGATCCTGCTAATATGCTTAACTACTATACTAGAAAGTTTAATGAAATATTTGATACCAGAGACACCTTCAAATCTCAGTATACCACTCACTTTGTTAAATTTAAATCTCTTTCTATGAGTGTGAAGAAATTTTGATATTTTTAAAAGGTGAAACCAAAATTTATTAGTCATTATTCTCACCACATTAATAAGTTTCCAAGATATTGTGAAAAGAATTAATTGAAAAAGAAGCAATTAATATGCCATTAGTTGATATATATCTTGAAAGACTCAGTTTAATATTAAATGCCACCACTGGATTTTCAAAGGTTATTACTAATAATGTTAAAATTTTAAAACAGACATAATACATACAGAATCTCCTTTTCTTTAACACAATATTCACATATCAACATATATTTCTTATTAATATTTTCACTAGTCACCAAGAGCATAAGAAAATCTGGGCTTCTATATATGAAATACACTGCATTAAAATGAAAATTTGTGCCTTGCTAGATACATCTCAGATTTGAGAAGTAAAATATGTATTCTTTTTATAGATGATGTATAGGTGAATGTTTTATGTATTTTAAAAGATTAAAAACATTATCCCAATTTCTGGACCTGTAAAGGGTTTGGGATTTTTATAGTTAATTTTTATGAACCCCAAGTCTTAACTCATAGATATAGTTTGTTTCCCTTTATTTAAGTTAGATTGATATAAGCATCCCACTGTCTATAATAAGTAATATATTTAAATTATGCTTTGGAAAGTGAAATTACAACAGCTATCAAGAGGAATTTTAAATTCATTTACCAGTTAAAAATATATATTCATAAAAAAATCTAATCTATAGTTGGTTATTCCAAAGCTGTCAATCATTGAACTTCACTGAGAGACATCCTAGAATACTTTGTTTTATTTTTTTGTTAGCTGCCTTGGAATTGATTCTAACAGAAAAGCCCCATGTGTATAGAGTAGCACCATACTCGACAGAGCAGACTTTGTTCTAAGGTCCCTCTTTAGGACAGTAATCATCATGCAGTCATTTGTACTACTCAAGGAATCGAGAATTAGATGCTCAATTGTGGCAGCTACATAGCTTTGTGTCAACTTGAAGTGTTGGCCTGGAGTTAGTCTGTCAATCAGGTCACAGTCTGATGGTGTCTCTGAATTGGTGCGATCTCTTCATAAGGAGGGTCCTGGGAATCTTTCCCTCTCTGCCTGCAACTTTTGCCAATAAGCAACACTGAGACCTGTGGGATGAAGACAGAACGTTTCTACAATTATTATATGCCAAATATTAAGCAAACTGTGCATTTGTTATGGAAGTTAAATTAGCTATACTCCTTATAGTTCCCAGTTACTTAAGGCCTACAGAACTAACTCCCCAACTGTTAAGATGACGACTCCCTTCCTTTGAAGCTTATGGGAGGGATTCAAGAACCATGGTCAAAGGCTCCTGATCTGACACCTGTTTATCTACCTCCAGATGTCCGAGGTCTGGTCTTACCACTCTCCTCTTCACACAGTCACATAGGCATTCCTAAGACCACTCCCTTATCAATATACAGCCCTTAAGACAGCCCTCTCCTGTGATGCATGTCCTTCCCTGTAATTAGGGGCCTGGTTTGGCTCCAGAGGAGAGAGAGGGTTGGGACACGGGAGAGGGAGAGAAGCCTGCCTCCCTCCAGGCTGCCACTCTCCTGTCTCTCCATGTGGATCATCTAGCGGATGGAGGTGAGTATGCATCATTCTTCTCTCTCTCTTATATAGTCTCTATATCTGTGTTATAATAGATAATATTTATCGCTACACAACTGCCTCTTGAACCCTTGCTGTGAGTATTTCAGGAGGCCGGCCACCCATGATAGAGACCTGCACAAGCACTGTGATGCTTCCATCACCATTTGATTCACAAGACTTTTCACTCACTGACCTGTGATCTTTCTGCATTTTGGATTACTGCTCTTGACTCCATGACTCAGAAGAGGGATTTATGGACTGATTTATAGTACTGATAGACTTTATCTGAAACGGACTGGGATGTTTTCTTGACAAATAACTACTTTTTAATAAAAAGCTCTCTCTTACACATGAATGTCATTGCACTTTTTTCTCTAGTCGACCAGGCCTAAAGCATCACTATTCCCCAATCTTACAGAAATTGAGTGAAAATAAACCAAGTTCCAGATACTACTATAAAGACGTGAGAAGACCATAGTGCATTTCCTGGCTACTGGGAGCTCATAATACACTGGAGAGATGAGTTTTTATACAGCTAATTATAGGACAGGTTACCTTGAAAATATGTTGAAAACTTGCACTGAAAAAATTTACAATTGTATAATTAACTTGATTCATTTTAAAGGTATCTTTTTTTGAAAGTGGGAGCCAGATGCTATGTCTGAGAAGAGGAACAAAACATTGTCTGCAGGGGAATTAGAGCTTAGATTAACATACTGAATGCAGTTCCTACTTTTAGTTATAATAAAAAAGAAATACTATGAACTAAGAGGTCTGCAAAAGATAAAGGCAAGGACTTCTGGACCTCATAAACATTAGACTATCTTCAGGCATTTCAAGGTAAATGGTAGCCACAATAAACTTTACTTGATTTTTCATTTTTGAAAAAATATATATAGTAGCATAGAAGTTACCACTTGGACTGATAACGGCAAGGCTAGGAGTTTGAAACCACCAGGGGGACTTACTAGAAAGAGGGCCTAATAAATTCCTTCTGGAAAAAAATTGTTATTAGATGTCTGATGAAGTACACTTTGGGATGGACTTTTCTCCTCCCATAAAGAGTTCCTATCTGGTATAACCAGAGGGAGTCATTCTACTCTGTCCTGTAGAGTCACAGTGAGTAAGTGTGGACTCAATAGAAGTGAATTTGCAGTTGAGATACATATTTGGAAAATATGAACAACAATTAACCATGGACTTGTTACTACAATTTCTGGTCTCTGTCTGCTGCCAAAGCCAAGCTATAATACTCACACATCAGCTCCTGCAAAGCGACAGATTAAATGCTTTCTTGAACCATCCCCTTGAATGGAGAACGGTGGTGATTTTTATACGTTAGAAAAGGACGATGTCTGGGAAAGGTAGAGCAGGACTATGGAAATGAAGTTGGTGTCGTCATACTCAAGGAGCATCACATGACTTCTCATGCTATTCGCTGTTCTGATGGTTGGGGGTCAAAATGCTTTGAGTGGTGGCAGCACATGGACAGGTTTATCTTGCTTTCTCCTGAGACTCTAAAGTGTGAGTTTCAGTCTGGTGACTCTTTACCCAGTTTTCTTGTTCTCTCGCCTTTTCACACTCTAATTGTTTCAACTCTTACTACCAAGAAGAGAAAACTAGCCATGTTAAATCATTAAAATTGTAATCATTTTTAATCTCCCTTGCATCTACTTTAATGTAAATACATGTAGCAATCCCCTGCATGCATTTCAGTAAAGAAGTTAAATATCTAATTTTTAAAGGGATAAACAAAGGGAATTTAATTTATCATAAATTTTAACTAAAACTATAAAACCAAATGACGGAGGAAAGGAAAATGCATGGGGCCCCAGCAGATCACAGAGACCTTCTATAACTTCATACATTCTTTAAAATATATAGCATAATATATAAATTATCAGTGGTTGAAGAGAGATGGGGGAGTGGGGAGGGAGAAAAAAAAAACAAGGAATGATACCAAGAGCACAAGTAGAAGAATGATGATGGCAACAAATGTACAAATGTGCTTGACACAATGAATGGATTGCGATAAGAGTTGTATGAGCCCCAATAAAAATCTTTTCAGTGTGTAATTGCTTGGCCATTTAAAAAGATGACGTTTTGGAAGACTAAAGTATCACTGAGAAGACGATGTTTTTGTCAGCTGTCATTCCTGACTCCTAGTGATACTGCACACAGCAGAAGCAAACGCTGCCCTGGTCTGTGCCATCCACACCACTGATAGGCTTGAAGTCATTGTTGCAGCCACTATGTCAATCAAACTGCTTGGTGGTTTTCATTTTCTTCATTAACCTTCTAGTTTGCCAAGCATGAAGTCCTTTCACAGAACCTCGCCTCTCCTGTTAACATGTGCAAAGTTTATGAAACAAGGTGTCTCCATCATTACTTCTAAGGAACATTCTTCCTCTAAAACAGATTTGTTTATTCTTTCAGTAGTCTGCAGTATTTTCTAATCTTTTAATTATTATTTTATCTTTATGATATTAGTATACCAAAGGGTTATATTTTTCTGAAAATTTATGCAAATTCTGAGCTTTTCCAAAAGATATTCAGTAGGAATTTGTTTCGTTACTCAAATCAAAGTTATTCTTAAGATATTAAAAATGTCATGTTGTGGGAAATCAGATAAGGGAAAAAAGATGAAACTCAGCTGTATATTTTACTTGGTCTGCATATCTGATCAATATCATTCTAGTCCCTAATAATACTCTACACTTTCACTATATATTCCTAGATTTTTATCAAACATATCTGAGTCATCACTATATATAAACTACCCAGACTACCTGCTCTTTGCACATCTACACATGAGTTACTATGGCACCAGTAGTAATTTGTGAGTATCTAATTGAACAGATATTCTTAGCATTTTATTTCTTTAAACAAATTTGCTTAAATACAATTAGATCAGCATTATTTAATACATGCTTCTGAATATTTTTGTTTGAGTAAAAGGAAAGAAAATATACAATAAGAGAAGCTATCACAAAATGATTAAGGCAAAAAACATGCTAGGAAGAACATAATATTCAGAGGCAATAAATATAAAAATATTACATACACAGTCCTGATAAATAATATTAATGTTAATCAAAAAATATATCGTGAGACACACATGTAGAATAAGTATGGAAAGGAGAATCAGACCACATCCAAGAATACACACACATAGTTTTTTCCCATTATGCAATGGTATGTGCTAAAAATACAATCAAGAATACAGTGGAGCAAACAGGGAACAAAGTATGAAAACATTCATAATCAAACACCGGGAGGAAGGGATTCAGGGTGTGTGTTAGTCTGGGTTGACTAGAGAAAAAAATACAGTGACCCTCAATTATTTGTAAGAAAGAGAATATTATATCAATCAAATATCCCAGTCCAGAACAAGACCATAAGTCTGATACTAGCCCACAAGTCTGATATAATCCATAAATCCCTCTTTAGACTTACACAACCATGTTGGAAGATCACAGGATCATGGGTACACAGTCTTGTGGATCCAATGGCAGTGTCTCTGGCAATTCTCCAAATGACTACAGCAGGCAGGTAAAGCAGAGAGAGAAGGGCAGGTTCCCAGGACCCTCCTTCTAAGGAGGTCATGCCCACAAGGAGGTACGTCATTAGTCTGTGACCAGATTGAGAGACTAAACTCCACCCCTATACTTCAAGTTGACATAAAATTATGCAACTACTACTCTGAGTCTGGAAGCTCAGAATAATAGGAAATTACTGTGGAACAGACAATCAATTTCTGGTATTTAAGTGTCAGCTTGAATCTGAAGAAAATTAAAACAAGTCCACACAAGTCAAGATATGACCTTGAGTCTATTCAGTTTGAATTTTGAGAATATTTCAAGAACATATTTGATGCATTGAACACTAATAATAAAAGACTTGGTGAGCTTTGGGAGGACATCAAAAACCTCATTCATGAAGAAAGCAAAGGGTCATCAAAAAGACAGAGGGGGGAAAAAATTAAAGTGTATGTCAGAAAAAACCCTGAAACTTCCTCTTAACCATACAGAAGGAATCATACTATCAAAAATCTGAATAGAAAATTGCAAAGGGCAACTGGAAAAGACAAAGTCAAATACTAAAACAATGATCAAGAGTTAGAAAACTAAATAGCAGATCATCCTCAGCCTATCCTAAACTGAAAGAAGTGAATAAAATATTCAAGATTTCAAGTTGTAATATTGAGAAAATCTGTGGGAAAACTATTGAATGATGCAGGAAGCATCCAAGGAAGAGGGAAATAATGAATACACAGAGTGATTGTACCAAATAGAACTACTCCTCTTACACTAGCTCAGTAGCCAAAACCACCTGGTACTGCTGTAATGAAAGAAATATAGACCAAGGAAAGAGGACAGAAAACCCGGAAACAAAAGCATCCAGCTGATTTTGGATAAAGTAAAAAAAAAAAACCCACCACAAAACATTAAATTGGAAAAGAGCATCCTCTTCAACAAATGATGTTGGAAAAAGTAAATCTTCTTCTGTCAAAAAACAAAACAGAACCCATTCTTTGCGTAGTTCAAAATAAACTCAAGATAGATTAGAGACCTAATTGTAAACCCCAGAGCTATCAGAATCATAAAAGAAAATTGGAACAAACATAAGGTTTCCATTGTAGGGTATACAGGAATTACCAAATTTAATAAATGAAGCACACAAGATTGAAGAGAAAGCAGATGGCTGTGACCTATAAAAAATAAAAGTTATGCACATCAAAAGACTTCCTCAAAAGAGTAAAAGAAGAGCACATTGATTGTGAAAGTCTCTAGCAATAATATAACATCCTCCATAAGCGATACCAGCAAGAGTTAACATGGAAATTCCCTTAAGTGAATTGAAATTTAACTCAAACTTACCTGTAGCCTGTGGACTTAAGGATGAAGCGCTCTAGTGTGAGAAGTAGATGGACATTAGCCCAAGGGTATAAGGCTGGTGGACGTTGGACTTCAGTTCAAAGCTTTTGCCTTGAGGATGCCCAAACAATGGTGACCTGGTACTCCCATATACTTATTATATTAAGGCATTCCTTGCTACATTATAATATGTATTAATAAGGTAGGTGTGGCTTTGCTGTTGTGAATGAAGATTAGGGATAGTTTTGCCCTATCACTAATCCCCATTGTTTGTGTCAAGGGTGTCCAGTCACTTAAGAGTTTAAGCTGTGCAAGTGAACCATTCATGTATTTTGGTTCATAGCTGACATAGACTCCTATTGTTTTCTTTTTCAACAATGTTGTAAATACTATATCTTTGGTAAGACTTATGACTCTGTCAGTGCCTGGTTGTTGTGGATGGTTCAGTGCCTGGATGTTGTGCCTGTACTGTGGATGAAAGGTCAGCAGTTCAAGACCACTAGTCAGCTTTGCAGAAGAATGATGAGGCTAAGTTCACAGGGAAGAAGTACACCAACATGAATGATTCAAAGATTATGAATTAAATCATCCAAATCTGTGGGAGGGAATTTTATAATAAGTTAAATTGTGGATTCCTGGTTTGCAGAAGGCTATGGACGACAGTGAAAATCCCAAATCCATTTTCAGGGTCCATATATAGATTAAGCCTCCAGTTGACTTTCTTCTGAATATAGTTGAGGGATATGACTATCCTTGCCATCAAGCACATAGCATTAGAAAGCTAATTATGGCAGATGTCCTTAGGTTAAAATGTAATATCTTGTCATTTGAACTTCCTTTTAGCAATTTTAAAGTTGTTTCAGTTTGAACAAACAAACCAAAATGGAGTGAAGGGGAAATACACATGAATTAAGCCTCTGATTAATTATCTCTGACCATAGATCAGGGAGTGAATAGCTTTATTATCATGCAGAATCATTAGAAAGTGGATTATTGCAGACGTAGTTAGGTTAAAATTTAATAATTTATTATTTGATATCCCTTTTTGATCCACTTTAAATCGGTTCTAGTTTTTAATGTTTTCTGATTTCCTTTCATTAAAGTTTATTATTGTTAATATTTTAATTTTTGTTTATTAAATTCAGGATAGATGAATATATATATATATATATATATATATATATATATATAAACTGTAGCTGATGATTGGTTCCTTAGGGGTATGACACAGGATGCCTAGGGGAAATGAGGAGATAATCCTGATGAGTACGAGAAGAAATAAAATGTTCTAAAACAAATTGTAATATAGTTGTACAACTCTTCTTG
The DNA here is from genome assembly GCA_004026705.1 of Nesogale talazaci. Lineage (NCBI taxonomy): Eukaryota > Metazoa > Chordata > Mammalia > Afrosoricida > Tenrecidae > Nesogale > Nesogale talazaci. The sequence goes on from PVJH01021196.1 coordinate 28,693, forward strand.
TGAATGAATTTTGAATCATATAGTATGTGAATTATATGCCAAAAATGCTTCAAAAGAAACAAAATGAACTAGGTGACATTCCATCATTTCAAGAGTTAATGTATGGGCAAGAACCAATGAAACTGAAGGAAGACAGTCAAGGTGCACTGAAAGCATTAGTTAAAAATGAGGTTCCTGGAATTAATGGACTACCAAGGGAAATGTTTTAGCCAGTATCACTGGAATCTCTAAACCATCTGTGCCAGGAAACTCAGAAGACCATCCACATGGTGACTGAAAGAGATCCATCTTTGTATTCATTCTAAAGAAAGGTGACCCCCCCCACAGAATGCTCAACCTATAGACCTATATCATTTGATATCGCATGCAAGTAACATTTTAATGAAGATCATCCAACAAGGTTGCAGCAGTACATTGGCAAAGACCTTCCAGAGATTCAAACAAGATTCATCAGAGGCTACCAGGAATATCATTGTTAATCTCAGATGCATCTTGGCTGAAAGCAGAAAATATCAGGAAGGTGTTTACTTGTGTCTTGTTGACTATAGAAGAAATTTGAACTCTGCTGATCATTTTAAAAAAGCATGGATACCCTTGAGAAGAATAAGAATTCCATAAAAATTCATTGTGTCTTGGAGAACTTGTAGATGGATCAAGAGACAATTAGGTGAAGTGATGTGGGAAGACTGCACTGTTTAAAGTTAGGCATGATGTACATCGGGTTCATATATCTTCATCATGCTTTTTCAATCTGTATGCTGAGCAAATCGTTGGAGAAGGTATCTTATGTGAATAATAGTGTGGCACCAGGATTGAAGGAAGAATTATTAACAACCTGTGATGTGTAGATGACAACTTTAAACAGGTGCTGATGAAGATAAGGACATCAACCTTTAGAATTTATTACAATGCAAGATAAGGAAGACCAAAACCCTCACAACTGGAGCAATAAACGAAGCTGTCAAGCATGTGTCTTGCTTGGATCATCAATTCATGCTCATGGAGGCAGCATTCAAGAGATCAAAAGATGGGCTGCATGCATTAAGTGAATTTTCTTTTCATGACCTCTTTAAAGTATTACAAAGTAAGTATGTCACTGTGAGGACTCAGTTGTAACTGATCCAAACCATGTTATTTTCATGTACCTCATATGTATGTGAAATTTAGATATTAAATAAGAAAGACTGAATAAGAATTGATGGGTTTGATTTCAAGGCTGGCAAACAATTTTGAAAGTATCATGGACAGCCCAAAGGACAGACGTCTGTTTGAAAGTGTATGAGCAGAAGTTTTCTTCAAGGCATCCTGTCAGGACATGAAGAAGAACATTTTCTGGGTAATCCAGAGGACAATGAAGTGTGGAAGACCATCAAGACAGAGATAGACACCGGCAACTGATGGCTCCCACAATGGACAATTGTTTGCATGGTGTAGGAATAGACACTGTGTCATTAGTGGTGCACAGGGTTGCTATGGGTTGTAACTCAACGACACTTAACAGCAACAATGATTTTGTAGAAATATCTTTTACTTACACCAAGATAAAAATCAAATACATTTTGTAGGTGCTGAAAACTATGGATGTTTAAGATTTGTCTCAAGTATTCTGCATGTATCAGCAAGTATTTTGGATATATTATCAGGATGGATGAATACCTTGAAAAGAATATCATGCTTGATATAGAAGTAGGTCTGTAAAAAAAGTGGGAACACTGAAGGAGATGGGTTGACACATGGTTGCAATAAGCGCATCAAAAAAAGCAGTGAAAATAAGTCGAGGATGACTCAGAACACAGCTGTTCTACATGGGTCACTAAGCTTAGGAACGGAGCATCTAACAACAACCACACCTACTCCTGGACAAGTGTCACCTAGGACACCTTTTTTCTATAATATGCTAGCTTCTAGTGAGCAGTTTATCGCTCACTGAATTGGAATACTTCTTCTACAGAGACATTCGGTGGACACTATTAACTTCATAAGTATGACTCCCAAATAATCACCACCCCAACATGGACACCAGAGCTGGAAAGTCAAATAAATAAATTACTTACTTACAGAATACCAGGCAAACAATTTCATTAATGTATGATGCAACAATGACCGTGCTATTTTATGTTGATGCTAGCAAATTTTATGAAGACAAAAGCATAATAGCATCCCTTATCTGTCAATATCATCTTTCATTCAACTCTGGGGATATCAATGTGGCTGGAAAATGTAATAATCATAATGCTTTTGCTCATTATTGAATTCTAAGTATCTAGCAGAGAACTTGAAAAATAGGTAATATCAGTAAATATTGAGTGAATGGATTATGTTTTCATTAGATACAATTAATTAAAGAGATACAAATGGAAAAGAAGTGCTAATTTTTCAGTGCCTATCTTTCAGTGTCAAGTGTTACTCTGTTCAATTCTGTCTCACCTGTTCTCAAGCACCTGTTCAAATTTTTGAGAATTGGGAAAATTAATATGACTGGTTTAACCTTCCACAATCAGAATTTACTATTTCAGTCTTAACAAAATGATAATGGAAATTTAAAAAATTTTCATTCCTATTTCTTTCATTTTTCACTATTGTGCTTAGAAAGTCACTTGCACCTTACATAAAATTAATTTCTCATAAATGATTAAAGCCTTATTTATCACTACTGTCACCATTTTGTTATTTGTGTAACATTTGAATACCAACATCAATGATACTAACTCTGACAAAGCAAGAGAAAATGCCTTATGGATTTGCAAATGCTTTTATCTTCTAATGTAACGATGACACATTAGAAGGCATTTCAAGAGTTGATAAAGGGGAAACTATAATTACATTGATTATTCCATTCTGCTTCTCTCTAAGAATGAAAAAGTGAGAGGAAATGACAAAAGGTTCTGCCTTGCAAGTAATCTCAGCCAAACATACATCTTTCAGTATTGTTTTCCTAGAGTAATAGCAAAAAGAAACTAAGGTGTTTTGATTCTTGAGTCCAGAAGAATGCATTCTAATGTAAATTGATTTCTATTGTTTCTTCTATTGCAAATGTGTGCTTCCAATGAAAGCATTCTCACATGATTAAATTAACAGCATAGAGAATCAAACATATTTAGAGTTTATCCATGAACAGTGAATTTCAATACCATTTACAGAATTCTTATATATGTTTCCTTACATTTTCTTGGCTCTGCAAAGCAAAATCTGCCAGTATGTGGTAACAGACAAATAGATTTCTCAGATTTATGGAATATGGAAAATCACCAATTGCACATAAACCAACATTTTAATAACCCTAGATTTATGTGTGATTTTCCTTGAATTTGTGCCATGTAGGCTGCAACAGAACTTGCGTTGGGTTCAATAGTCTTTCCTCTAATTTTATCACTGTAAGAATACTACTGCATCCCAGGAAATATCATGAAATTTCTTCTACCAAATGGCATGCTTATCTTCAGTGCATTAGAGTTTAAATAGCACTCCTGCCTTAGAAAGCACACTGTCTTCAGATGGCTTCTGACTCACAGCAATGCCATAGAACAGAACGGAAGGAGCCCTGTGGAATTTTGAGGCTATAAATCTTTATAGGAGTAGAACACTTAATTTTTCTGCCATGAGGCAGTTAGTGGTTTTGAACTATTGACTTTGTGGCTAGCAGCCCAACTTTAAGACCACTTATTTTATAGAAATCTGTGTATTACTGTGGGAGCTCGAACTCCATGCTGAGCCTTGGATTAAATTCATGACTTCACTTGCGTTTTGGCCATTCACTGATAATGTGGAAATTTTGTTCTCAAGTCTGTTAGAATGTAGATTAAAACTCTCCAAGTTCCCAGGGAACATATTTGAGTGTGTCCATTATAATTTACAGACACATATCTATTCAGCAGACCAAACCACCAACAGGTCCCTGGGAGAAGGCTGAGCTGTCTACTCCCATTGACAGGGACAGTCTCTCAAACGCACAGCGGGTATCTATGACTCTGCATTGGCTCCATGGTAGTGAAATTCATTTGTATCAATTAAAAGTGTTTATGATTCACAGTTAGGCGGTCATAAGTCATACCTCAACCACTATGTAATTAGGCAGTAAAGCCACAGAACCAACTCTGTAAGCCTTTCTATGCTTTGTTCTTCTCACTTTCTGTAGTCCAACATGCTGACCTGCTTAACGGATCTGCTAGCACTAAGATATTTGTTTTGAAATTTTTCTTGTTTCAAATCATCTATCATTAATCCTATGTCAGTGATTTGGACTTCATCTTGGCATTCGTGCTGATGATTTGTATTATCAGAATAATTGTCTTGTGCCTTCTGTTTGTCTAGCTTAAGGTTTAATGGAGCACTCTCTGTGTGAACAGCTCTTGTCTATCAGTTTGTCAGACTGCTAATGTGTTGTGGCAGTCATGTGCTTATGTTAATTTTATAATTGAAATGTAGGGGTAGAGTCTCGCCTGTTAATCAGGGAAAAGCCATTGCGTAGATGATGAGGCCTCTGTGTGGGCATGGCTTTCACCTGAGACTCCTGGGAAATCTTGCGGTATTTTCCTTGTGAAGATGAGAAGCTATCTTCCCCAGCTGTTGGGAAATTGAGAGATGATTAACCACAGGCAACACAGAATGGCGGTGGCTGGGAGGCTGGAGTAGCCGGTGGAGAGACCACACGGCCTTGCCCTGATGAAGACAGACCTCTGAAGCTGGAGTGACATGCTGTTGATGGACCTGAGCTCTGGAAGCGAGGAGCCATGGGAAGACCCCTGCCAGCGCCAGAATTCTGCACCCACTGACCTGTGACTTCCTGAGTCGGAAGCAGACTTTGTAGACAGATTTCGGGCATATGGGTTATTATTGGACTTATGATTTTGCACTGGACTGGATTGGGATGCCTTCTTAGGGTCACATTTCTTTTGTATATAAACCCTTTCCTTATACCTATATACGTGTCTCTGAAATTTGTTCCTCTAGTCTATCTGGACTAACACATGTGTTGTGTTGCTGGAACTATTACAAATACCAGTGAGCTCACCTACAACAGAATGGTACTAACAGAGTGTCTAGGCTAAGACAGACTAGGAAGATGGAACAGGGGGACTAATTTTGGAAATTTAGACATTGAAAATGGTGATTAGCACCTGAACCTTCTCTAATATAGTGTTCAAAGACAAAACCTTCAAGATAGGAGGCACTTAAAATATAACTGGGAAACAGTGATCTGCTCAAAATAGAATGACCCTTAAAGACATGGATGTAGTAAAGTTTGTGGCACTTTTCATTATTGGCTGATGTGCCATAACTAAAAGTGTGAAGAAAGAGCGGTAACTGAAGTAATAATTAGAATATGGAATGGATGCATCTAGCAAAAGCGAAAACTTGAAAAATTGAAGAGGAATGTCATCTCATTTATCCAAAAAAGAATTTTTCAAGATCCATCTTGAAATGTAATTACGTATAATAAGACAATATCCAGGAAGACCACTTAATATATCTAGCATCCAAACTTACACAACAACAAATAAAATGGAGTACAATGAAATACAAAAATTTAAGCCAACTTTTGTAGCATGAAATTCATCAAACATACAAACAAGATGCACTGATAATTAATGATAATATAAAAACAAAAGTTGAAAATAAACAGGAAGGATCCATAGTTGAAAATATCATAACAATGGTATTCAAAATGAGGCTGAACTTATTGGTAGAACTTATTGGTAGAATATTTTTAAGGTCAACAACTTCCTTACATATATCTTTATTCACCAACATAAAGGGCAGTTTACACATGGACCTCATCAGAAAAAAATCACAGAATTAAGTTGACTATACATGTAGAAAGAACAAGCATAATAGGAGTAGGCGAAGTTCAGGCATTTCTGAAAGTAGCAAATGTTCAAGATCCTATGGTATATTAAAAAGAGGATGCAACGCTTCACCAAAGGTGTTGGCAAAAGCAATGAACCAGAAATGAATGGAATGCAAATTGAATCTTTCAGTCAACTAATTTGGTGCTGGAGGTACTAGTTTGTCTATACCAAGAAATTGGAAGCCAGTTATGTGGTCAAACCAATGGAAGAGACCACAATTATTTCCCATTTCAATGAAAGATGACTCAACAAAAGAAGAAAATTAATTAAAATAAAAAGTCAATAATATATCCTGCAAGTCAGATGTTTGCTGAACATAATTTTTTAAATGATTGTAGCCAAATGTAGACAGAGAGCTAGGAATTCAAAAATCCATTCTGGATCCATTAGAGAATAGGAAGGATGAATATTATTGCTGACTTCAGTTGGATATTGATGGAAAGCATCGAATACATAAGAATGCTTTGTTGTATTTTACTGACTATGCAAATTGCTTTTTATTAACACCTTCAGTGCAGCTTTGACTTCTTCCTTCAATACCATGAGTTCTTGACCATAAATCACTATGTGGATCATAACAAACTATAGTTATCATTGAGAAGAAAAGGAGACTAATGCAGTTAATGTGTAACATACAGACAGACAAAGAGACAGTTGTTAAAACAGAAAAAAAGGGGATAGCGCATGGTTTAAAATCAGTAGAAGAGTTCAATAGAAAGGTATTCTTCATGATTCCATCTCAAGGAGCACAGACCCTAACAACTGAACCAAGAAGAACTCTTCAATCCTGAATTTTGGCTCTGAGTTCTGTGTAGCTGTTACAATGTTATTAGAACCCAGAGAGGCCAAATGGAGAACATTAATTAAAATGAGTCACCTCCTACCCTAAGAGGCCATGAGGGCTCCTCCTCTAGTGTTACTCACTGTGTGTTACCCAATCCACAAGACTCACAGCATGCAGAATTCAAAGACAGATAAGGCTCAGTCCCAATCTTAGAAATGAAGTTTAGAGACTCTTTGCTATTATTGTATGACATTAAGTCAATTCCACTCCATAGTGACTCCAGAGTGTATCATTAGAACAACCTATAAATTTTACACATCATCAAAAATCACCGATTGATGGTTTGACTGCTATAGATTATATTGTGTGCTCTCCCCACCCCATCCCATTCCAGAAAACAAAGCAAAATATGATATAATTTTATCTTTTATACTAGAAGAGGTGAATATGTTTTTCTTTTCTTTATGAAAGAGACTGTATCAAAATATCATAGGTCCCATGGGTAATCTCTCCTGAATGGTCTTAAAAACAAGAAAGCAGTCACACATAAAGCAACTCCATGATACCACAGAAGGGGATACATTGCTAAGTAGTAAAGGACCTCCAATGATTGCCAGCAGTGGCCATAAACCTGGACAGTGGCCCATAGGTGAAATGGACATGGTTAGACTTTGCTTCTGGACTCCCAAAGCAAGGCAAACTCCTTGCCATAAAGTCGATGTCAACTCCTAACAATCCCACAAGACAGGGTGGAATTGCTCTTGTGAGTTTCTGAGAGTGGGCAGCCCTGTCTTTCTCCCACAGAATGGCTGCTGGTTTTGAACTGCTGGCCTTGCAGATTGCAGCCCAGCATAGCCACTGTAGCATCAGGTTTCCTCTGATTTGAACATGAAGCAAATTTCCCTTTTTTAAAAAAAGATTCTTCTTTGAGGTCTATTTGAGGCTTTTTAACACTAATAAAGTTGGCAGCATCTCTGGAGGAGTGCAAAGAGTTCAGGGCTAAGCCACTTACTGGAAAGTTGGTCATAACTGCTGCCATAATTCTGAAATCCCAGAGAAGGCCATTCTATTCTGGAACATGAAGGGTCAATATGACATGGCATCCACTTGATGGCCACCAGCAGTGATAGATTGGCTGGACGATGCCTTTCATTGATATTAATGTTGTATTTCAACTGATTTAAAGTAAACTCTTCTTGGAGTCTGTCTTTACACAGCATTATCTTCCCAGAACCTAATATACAGTATGCTTTAGTCTATATGCACTGGGCAAATGTCTTTTGTGGCATGAAAACAGGCTTATTTTTTCCTATGGATTGTCATTCAGGAGAAACCAAAGCAATCATGAAATACACGTGCATATATATCTCCAATTAAAAATGCTAGTGTGGTTTTAGCAAAAATAACTTTTCCAATTCAACTCTACTTATTTATATTCCTATTACACTTTCGCCAAAAATATTTTCTTCCTCCAACTTTTCAAAGTGAAAAATAAGCTTTGATCATCTGCTCAACTGTTCTTCTCACTCCTCAAGTATGCAGTAATAGTGGTAGAAGACATTGTGTATCTTCATTTTGGAGTGGCTTTTAAAAAGTCAAGCAAAGAGTTCAGAAACAGAAGCTCTTAACAAGCTTGCCTGACCAACATGATAAGAGATGGCTTTGTACTCTGAAGCATGAATTAAAACATTAATTTCAACAGCTTTTTTGTAACTGTGGTTTATCACAAATCCTCAGTGTTCAGTTTTTCAGCATCTGCCAAATTTGCCGCCTATACACATGGTAATGATTCATATTGAATATTCAAACACTTGAGTTTTCTATTACATTTTCAATTAATATAGTGAGAAGATTATTTTGGTTTCTTTTGGCAGCTTCTCTGATACATCTTTGGGGATTTTTATACTTTTGATTCTCTGGGGCAAAGTGGTCTTTTTTCTGAGAGCATATCTACTATTATCACAAAAAGTCAAAACATGGGATAGCATGTCTTTAGCATCTACGAAGAAAAAAATCTTTAAAACTTAAAATATCGGGGCTGAGTCCCAGTGGCATAAGTGGTTGACTGTGGGACTGCGGTGTTGGATAGCTCCCATGACCACCAGAGGGCAGTGATGCCCCCCCAAAAACAGCAACAAAACAAACAAACAAACAAAAATCAGTTGGTCAAAGCTCAACTCTATTTTTTCAAGACAGAATTCTTGTGATTTATGTAATTTCCATTCAGTTACCAACAATAATAAGTTTGGTTGGAATAAAACTTTGCTTAAAACATGCACTATTGGCTGAGCCCCGGTGGTGTAGTGGTTGTGCATGGAACTGTGGCTCACTGGGATGGATGTTCAACTCCAGCAGCAACTCCACAGGAGCAAAGACTGGGCTTCCTACTCCCACCACCAGAAGGCAGTGATGCCCCCCCCCAAAAAAAACATGCAATATCATCTAGATGGAATTTTAATGTCATTAGTGATCTCAGAGTAGGGGATGTAAGCTGCTTATTTTGCTTTTCTGAGTATATTTTAACTATGCTTCTTTGAATGGGATCTTTGTTCAGCTATTCTGACCACCATTTCATATTGAATAATGTCATTCAAAGCCCTCATGAAATATAGGTGCCTACAGGGTATTTAGGTAGATGGTCAGTGAGAAATCTTCATTAATTTAAAATAAGTGATCATACTTAATAAAAAAAAATTCAATGGCAAATTCAGAAATAATTTTGGTATTTTCTACTACATTTATATTGGTGGTGGTGGAGAGTGAACAAACTCTAGTAAAATAAAAGCAGTTACAATAGACAATAACTAAAAATTAATTGGAAATTTTGGGGTAAACATTACATTACATTTTATTTTTTTTCTAAGTAGTTTAAGCATTATCTTACTTACAGTACCTTATTCAAATTTACAAATGATATAATTGATACTTTTTTTAAAAAGTACCAACTTACTCTATGTGTTAGTCTGCGTAGACTAAAGACAGGTTGAGTGGGCCACTGACACCTGTGGTCATGTTTCACAGACATAGAGAAGACAAGAGAGGGTTGACTTGACAAGGCTTAATGTCTGCGAGACAGCCCTGAGGAGAAGCCACATAGAATTATCCTAGTGCCCTGTGTTGGACAAGCCACCTGGATGCAACCAGAGCTCAGAAGCCGAAGCAGCCACTTGAAGACCCCTGCCAGCGTTGAGATGTTTGCAATGCCGTTGGATCGGAAGGCCTTCTACTCATCTGGTTTCCGACCATCCCGAATTCAGAAGTCAGTGTCACCGCATGTGTTTTGTGAGTCTGAAGAAGACGTTATAGACTAGTATCGAACAAATGGGCTAATCTTGTACTTATGACCTTGGACAGGACTGAGTTGAGATGTTTTCTTAATGTGCATTTATGCTTGTATATAAAACTCTTTCTTGTGCACACATGAGTGTTTATGCATTTATTTCTCTAGTCTTCCCAGACTAACACACAGTATTTCATTTTTTTCCCCAAACTGGGAAGAACAACATTCATAATGGGGAAAGTGGGCTTATCTACTTTGGTAAAAATTATCGAGATTATTCACTAAAGGTAAATGGCCAGACATGTATTTTATTACATAAAAGATAACAGCTTTTGGTGCATGGGACAGAAAAAAACTGGCACAGTAAGTTTTTTTTTTTTTTTGGCACAGTAAGGTTTTAATGTCTTTGTTTATACTATTGAAAATGTTGAATTGTATGATCACAAAGTTCCCTTGTGACTTTTAGATTTGTATGTAGCTTATTCTAGAAACATAATTATATGGTTCACAGAAGTTAAAG
>PVJH01021197.1:0-39118 GCA_004026705.1 Nesogale talazaci
CAAGGGGATTAAGAGTGAAGGGGTGGAGTCTAGGCTGTCAATTAAATAACAGCCAATGAGACCTCTGTGTGAGCATGGTGTTCTCCTGAGAATTCTGAAAAGTCCTAGATATCCTCCTTCAAGATTGGAGACAGATTCTCTCTCTACTCACTCCCTTGGAGACTCTCCACTTCCTTGGAGAGACGCTCTACTGGCAAGACACATGACATGATGCTGATAGATCCCAGGCCCTGGGAACTGGAGGGGCCAAGTGGAGACCCCTGCCAGCACTGAAAAGCTTACAGTGCCACTGGATCCGCAAGACTTCCAACCTACTGGTCTGTGATCTTCCTGCATACAGCATCGTTACATGTATTTCAAGAATCTGAAGAGGACTTTAAAGATTGGTATCAGACATATGGACTAATACTTAACTTATGGACTAGACTGGAACATTTTCTCAATATTCAATTGCTCTTGTATATAAACCTCATTTTTATATACGTGTGAGTGTCTTAGATTTGTTTCTTTAGTCCATCTGGACCAATGCAGATATCTACTTTGATTCTTCTTCTTGTATGACAGTATTGATGTCATTCTACCACTTGCCTGGACTTTGGTTACTTTATCAAATTTATTTTGAGATGCTTTCTTAATTCAGGTGGAATATAGTGTATATATTAGAATACACTATATTTTTTGGTTCTTGTGGACTTGTTTAAATTTTCTTCAACTGTAGCCATTTTCAATCCAAAGGACAGTATTTGTCCAAGAGCAAGTTCAGAGTGCTAGGAGAAAAGGAGGAGTGTAGTGGGAAACACAGGGAGGAGGTAGGATGAGCAGTTGTCCATTGAGAGGATTGCAATAATGACATGAAGCAAAATGTGTAAGAATTATTGAATGCAAAACTGATAATATGCTTTGTAAATATCCCTCTAATTCACAATAAAGAGTTGAAAAAATAAAGATACATACCCGCATGCACCGCCAGACTTTTGGGGAAGTGTCAAACTTTTATCAACTCCAGAAGAACACACATTTTTATTACTTGACAATCCGGATGGAGTGACCTTTACTAAGAAAATTGAGTACATCTTTAGGAAGCCTGAAAAAGAAGACTGCTCTCTCCAAACAAATGACAGCATGCAAATACTTCAAATAAATTCACAATTCCTGAATAAGTCACTGTTGGAGGAAATGTGATCTTATATACAGAGTGGACTACATTGATTTAAAAGTCCTGTTGAGAACATTAAACACTCTGCTCTTGAAAAATCTCTAAAATTTTTAGAGGTAGGAGTGGAAAAATGAGTAGATTCAAATCATTCCAGAAAGGTTTCTCTCAGTTCATCCTTCATCCTTTATCATTTGGCTTCTGTGTCCTCTGTTCCTCTGTCCATTTCCGGGGCTCGTTTCATGAACTTTCACTTAAAATCTGGCATAAGAAGGAGTGAGCCTAGGGTTATAGAGAGAGACAGAGAAGTTTAGTGTGTGCACCCATTGTGGCCCTGCTGATCACAGCACCGCACGTGGAGTGATAGCTCCTGAAACCTGAGAGGATGGGTTTGAGAGCCAAGTTAAGAATATCTGGCCTCACAATGGCCTAGTAAGTCTGGGGACAATTAAGCAAGAATTCCAGAATGAAAGACTAATAGAGTCAGAGCATTTTCAAAGGGTGCTGGATTAGGGGAACTATAACGGTGAGATAGAGACCTCCTAGAAACCCCAATAGGTATAACAAGGTTAAATCTGATGCAGACTCATATTAAGTGCTGAGAATGGAAGAATATATAGTGAAAAGACAATATGATACTTTGATGGATGGGAGTGGGAAGGGCAAAGAGGCTTGCTCCTGGATCGTAGGGTTAGCGAACGAAGGGTTGACTTGATGGTGCTTGATGCTTACCAGGGTATTTGCTAACAGTATTGCTCAGTGTTGATTCCCTCCTTCTTCTTTCTTCTTCTCCTCTTCCTCCACCAGGAAATCTTCAAAGTCACTGGGTACCTTTCTGTTCTGACTCCTTGGCTACAAAGGAGTGGGAACAAACAGGAAAGTCATCGTGACTTTCCAAACTGCAGGCATGCTCTTGAGATGGAAGAGAGAAATCAAGTTTGCAGGAAAGCCTGTGTTATCAAAGGATGTTTAATGTGTAGTTTAATTGTCTTCAAGCTATATATCCAATGGTGACCCTTGTTAATACAAAATTAACATGTTTGGGTGCTAACAGAAAGGATATTTGTTAAGGCCACTTAGAAGTATCTGGAAAGAAAGGGTAATGTAATCTACTTCTCAAAATATCACCTGTTGAAATCCTTATAGAATTATACTCTGATAAAGCTGGGTTCACCATGAGTCCAAGTAGATTAGGCAACAATTGGTTACATTCTCAGTAATTCAAACTTGCCTCTACATGCAGTCTTGTGGGTTTTGTTTCATGTTTTAATCATTTCATTGGGAGCTTATACAGCTCTTATCATAATCCATAAGCCCATCCGTTGTGTTGAGTACATTTGTATGTTTGTTGACATCATCATCTTCAAAACATTTTCTATTTGAGTCCTGGGTTTCACCTCCTCATTTTCCCCTGTCCTCCCCCCTCCCTCATGAACCCTTGATAATTAAAAAATTGCTATTATTTTTCTACATGTCTTACACTGTCCAATGTCTCCCTTCACCCACTTTCCTGTTGTCTGTACCCCAGGGAGGAGGTTATATGTAGAAGCTTATAATCAGTTACCCCTTTCTACTCCACCTTCCCTCAGTTCTCCCAGCATTGTCACTCTCACCACTGGTCCTAAAGCGATGATCTGTCCTGGATTTCCCATGTTCTTGGTTCCTATCTGTACCATCCTCTGGTCTAGCCAGATTTGTGAAGTAGAATTGGGATCATGATAGTGTGGGGGTGGAGGAAGCATTGAAGAACTAGAGGAAAGTTGCATGCTTCATCTGTACTACCATGTACACTGACTGGTCTGTTTCCTCCCTGTAACCCCTCAGTAAGGGGATGTAGTGTTACTTACAAATGAGTTTTGGGTCCCTAATCTAAACTCACCCTCATTTATAATGATATAATTTTTAGTTCTTTGTTGCATGGTACCTGATCCCTTTGGCACTTCATGGTCACACAGTCTGGAGTGCTTCTTCCATGTGGATTTGTTGCTTGTTTGCCTGTAAGACTCAAGACACTATATCTTTTGATAGCCAGGCACCATCAGTTTTCTTTTTTACTATTATTAAAATCATTTTATTGTGGGCTTGTACATCGTTTTTCACAATACATAAATAAACATACTGTGTCAAGCACTTTCACATGTCCACTGCTGTTATCGTTCTCCAATCATCTGCCTTTTCCCTTGAACCCCTGGTATTGACTTTTCTATCCCTTCCCCTCTTCCCCTGCTTTCCCCTCCCCACCAACCCTCAATGCTTTATTCATTATTACTATTGTTGTTCTGTCATATCTTACACTGCCCGACCTCTCCCCCAACCTACTCCATTGATGCTCATCCTTCAAATAGGAGCTTATGTGTATATCCTTGCAGTTGGTTCTGTCTCTCTACCCCACCTTCTCTCCATACTTCCAGCAGCTCCAATCTAACCACTAGCCCTAAAGGACTCATCCATCTTGGTTTCCAGCTCCCCTCTCTACTAGTGTACCTCCTCCATTCCATCTGGATTTATAAGGTGAGTTGGGACCATGATGGTTGGGGGAGAAAGGCTTCAGGAACTAGAGGAAATTTGTATGTATCATCACTGCCCTGTTGCACCTTGACTGGTCTGTCTCCTCCCCTTAATAATCCTGTAAAGGGGTGACCCACCAGTGGGCTTTAGGTCCCCACCCAGCTCTCCCCCTCATTTGTAATGATGTGATTTTTGTTCTTTGATGCTCGATACCTGCTCCCTACAGCCCCTCTTGATCACACAGGCTGGTGTGCTTCTTCCATGTGGATTTTGCTGTTTCTGCGCCGAAAAGCAACTCAAGTCTCTCAAGTCTTTGAGACTCCAAATATTCAATCATTTGGTAGCTGGGCACCATCGTTTCTTCTACTCTGTTTGCCTCTGTATCCATTTGTCGTCAGCGATCATATCGGGAGTCAATTGGTCCATCGATTTTTATTTTTGTTCTTCAATGCCTGATATCTGATTATTTCAACACCTCATGATCGCACAGGCAAGTGAGCTTCTTTTATGGTGGGTTTTGTTGTTCCTGCGCTAGATGACTGCTCGTTTATGCTCAAGCCTTTAAGACCCCAGATGCTATATCTTTTGATAGTTGGACACTGTCAGCTTTCTTCACCACTCTTGCTCATGCTCCCACATGTCCTCAGTGAGCGCCTTGGGGATGTGTGCACACAGTGATGTGTGTCTCTCCCCCCTCCCCTGTTTGATGACTATTGCCTAGGCCTTTCACCACCTTGTAGCCATGCTGGCTGTTGTGCTTCTTCTGTGTGGGTGTGGTCTCTTTCAGGTCAAGGGGCTATTGTTTATCTTCAGGCTTTTAAGACCACAGAAGATATATCCTTTGATAGCTGGGCACCATCAACTTTCTTCACCACATTTGCTTATGCACCCATTTTATTTCAACCATCAGTTTTCTTAAACCACATTTGCTTATGCACACATTGGTCTCCAGTGATCATATCAGGAAGGTGGGCACTCAATGATATGATCTTTTGTTCTTTGATGCCTGAAAACTGATCCCCCCAAGGGAAGCATATTGTTTATATGTCCACAGGGAAAGAGGGACCAAACTTAAACCTGGTGTTCCAGGATGTGAATGTGGCACGATGGCATGGAGTGGGGAGCCAGTAGAGGGATCTGAGGTCCCAGCCCGAATCTCAACTATGTGGAAAACTGCTTCTCCCCCAAGAAGAATTTACTTTAGAGGACAGCACTGTAGCTGCAGCTCAGAGAGAGGGACATGTCTGAACAGAGCACACAAGAGCAAATGAAGGGGAAGGAAGAGACAGTGGGGCACATCCTGGCCCACCAAGCCTTGAGAATGATATCCCCACTTAGAACAGCCAGAAAGGACCATATGGCTGGCCCCATTATGAAACACCACATCCCTCGCTGACTCAAAGCCCTACAGGGACAACACTGAAGACACAAGGTCAGGATAGTGTCTGATCATACCCCACCACACTTAGAAAAACACTAAGAGGGTGCAGCAAAGCAGAAGGGAGCAGGAGATGGAGGCAGAGCATAGAGTTCCCATGGGAGTGCCAAGGATAGACTTTGGGACCAGGGTGAGGCACTCCATCAGACTCAACCAGAGGACACTTGTAGAAGTCAACAAATAGACTTTGAAGTGTTTACAGGTTTTTCTTTTATTTCTATTATTTTATTTTTCTTATTTATATATTTTTCTGGATGTTGGTGTTTTGTTGTTGTTGTTGTTGTTGTTGTTGTTGTGGCATCACTGCCCTGGTGGGAGTTGGAGGCCCAGCCTTACTCCTGGAGAGCTGCTGCTGGATTTGAACTGTCAACTCTGTGGGCTGCAGTGAACTTTGGTGTTTTGTTGTTATTGTCATTATTTTGTTTTCTTTTGTTGCTTTGTCTTGCGCTATGCTTTGTTTTTTTGTGTGCATATTATCTCTGCAGGTCAATCTAGATAACATTGGTTGGATGAACAGTCTCAGAGGGGGAACAATGGGACTTATGGTTCCTCAGGGACGTGGGAGAGAGAGATATGGGAGAAAGAGGTGGTGTTGACCAACCCAGGGACAAAGGGACAACAAGTGACAAAAAAAATCAGTGACAAGGTGGGTATGAGAGGCCTGGTAGGAATCGATCGGGGGTAATGTAATGGAGAGAAATTACTGAAACCCAAATGAAGGCTGAGCATGATAGTGGGACAAAAGGAAAGTAAAAGGAAATAGAGGAAAGAAATCAAAGGCAAAGGACATTTATAAAAATCTAAATGCAGGCATGTATTACCTGCATGCAGGCAGGTAAACATTTTTATATATGATGATGGGAAAATAGAATGATGTGCATATACTTTTATAGGGTTAGTATTAAGGCAACAGATGGACATTGGACCTCCACTAAAGTACTTCCTCAATGCAATAACACTTTGTTCTATTAAATTGGCTTTCCATGATGCTCACCTTCCCAACACGATCACTGAAGACAAATGTGTGCATAAGCAAAAGTTGAAGAAAGCTGATGGTGGTTGGCTATCAAAAGATAGCGTGTCTGGAGTCTTAAAAACTTGAAGATAAACAAGCATCCATCTATTTCAGAAGCAACAAAGCCCACATAGAAGAAGCACACTAGCATGTGTGACCACAAGTGTCCAAACCATATTTTCAATTGCTTCATACATATGTGAAAAATGGACGTTGAATAAGGAAGATGGGAAAAGTTTTGATGCATTTGAATTATGGTACTAGAGAAAATTACTGAATGTACAGTGGACTTCCAGAAAAAATAGATATGTCATAGAAAAAGTATAGCCAAAATGCTCCTTAGAAGTGAGGATGGCGAATTTTCATCTCATTGACGTTGGACAAGTTATCAGTATAGACAAGACCCTGAAGAAGGACATTATACCTAGTAAAGCTAGTCAATAATCTGATGATAACTATTTAACAACACCATTATTATAGGAAAAAAACAAAGAAAAGTGGCTCTTAAACCAAAAGATAAGACTTTGAACACTACCAGGAGGCCAAGGATAGGGGTGGGTTAGGCAGAGGGGAGGGCTTGGAAATGATAAATGGAGAGGGGAAGAAGAGGAAAACATAAATTTAAAAAGAATACATTTATGGGTATGTGTATAAATGTACTGATTTCATTTGTCAAAATGGACTGTGCAACTACCGAGAATATGTGTCTTTAAAAACATAAGTACATTTGTAAATAAGTAAATCAATAAAACTTTAAAATCTTTCCAAGTGCCTTAGCCGTCACACCTAAATAATGGTCTGATTATCTAAAACAGGAGGAAAGCCAAAACCAAAGTGGACTTAGTGTCTTGGTGACATACATATTCCTTGAAAACTTATGGAAAAATGTGTGGAAAACCTGCTGTCATCAAGTGATTTCAACTCATAGAAATCCTATAGAACAAAATATAACTATTTTTCAGGGTTTCTGAGACTATAAATATTTGCAAAAGCAGATAGCTTTAACTTTGTCCTAGAATGTGAGAAAGTTGTACTTCATTTTCTAATTGTTATACTCTGAAGTAACCCCATACAAGAAATGATTCTTCAGGGACATGCATTTTCACAATGGAGTCCTGGCCTAGAGAAGCAAATGAGGATGATGGCTATTGATGTCTTAGAACCAAGATCTAAAGCCCACTCCTAAGGCCTTTCCTGCTTGCAATGGCCTCTCCCCTATTCCTCATGAACCTAGTGTATCCTGGAAGTGTCTTGTCCAGGTCTATTGTGTCCTCACAATTCTCTCACTAACCTCAGACCAAAAAAACATCTCTCATCTCTCTGCAGCAAAGGAGGCAGCATAGTGGAATGGTTGAGTGGCATAGGTTCTAAAGTCTGGGTATTTGGGAACATTTCAATTCTGACACCTGTTGGCTGTATAACCCTAGGCAGGTGACAGACTTTACTCTGTGTTGGGCTGGATTTTCTAGAGAAATAAAACAAAACAAATGGCACTCATATATCTTTAGGAAAGCTATTTATAATAAGAAAGGGGCCTGAACAGTTGCAAACTGTAGACCCTTCCTAACTCACACAGCTGCTGGCTCTGGGGAACCAGGAAGCTGGAAGATGACCCATGAGGCCAGAGAAAAGGCCAACAAACCATAGATTGATGGAGGTAGAACCCAGTGATCCAAAATCAGCAGAGTTGTCAGGCCATATGGAGGATCACTGAGCAGGAGGAAGAAAATAATTCTCTACAACATCTCTTTCATGGGTATTAAATAAACCACTCCCTCAAAGGGATGTCACCAGGCTAGGACCTGAGTGAGAGATTGCACTGTATGGGTTTGGCTCCTGCCATAATTGCTGGACCTCATCCCAGGAATGCATGTATATAGAAGCTTTTCCCTTATGCCCCATTTTTGTTTTTTTAAGTTTACCTCAATGGACTCATGTTGTACTTGTTCTTCTGTACTTGACTTACTTCATTTAGCATGTGCTCCAATGTTCATCGCGGCACAGTTCACAATTGCAATGAGCTGCAAACAGCTCAAATTTCCATCAACAGATGAATGGATCAAATACAGTGGAGTACTACTCATCCCTAAAATACAGCGATGAATGTATGAAGCACATTGTCACATGGGAAGAACTGGTGGACATCATTCAGAGTTTCCCATTGTGGCAGCAAAGTTAGCACAAAACCTATCACACCCTGTAACCCAGATAGACTACAGATGGAAATAACATATAGTACCTACTTCACAGCATTATTGTGAATATTAATATCTCACACTTATTACCCACCAAAGCAATCTCACTACCCGCAAGGCAATGCTGACTCATGGAGGTAGATCCTATGCCAGAGTAACAAGTCTTTAACACATCATCATGGGTCCAGTAGGCGCAATTGTATAGCAAGAATTATGAAAGATTATTGTAAAATCATAGAAAATATAAAAGATAGAAATAATTGAGTCAGACACATTTCATGGTAGCATGTTCACCTCAGCCCCACTTGACGATCCACATGGAGAGAGAGAAAGAGGGAGGAGGAGAGGACATGAGGAAAGGGAACAGGGAGGAGAGGGAGAGGAGTTGGGGAAGGAGAGACAGCTGAGGGGGTGAGAGAGCTCCTTTATTCTGACCAAGACTTATAGGTTTTTTGGGAATGTGCAAGCCCCTAGTTACAGGTAAGGACAAATGTCCCAGGAAAGGGTTGAGCTATAGGTAATACAGTGACGGGAGGGACTATCTAGGGGCATACACATAGATCTAAGGGCATACACAGAGTAGGAAAGGGAAGTACTGGAGCCCGCATGTGACAAGGGCAGACCCCAGACTCCGGGATGGGACTAAACAGGCTTGACTCTTCAGAGATCATTAACAATTGTGTGTGAACTCAGCCTACCAGGACCTATACTGGTGGTTAACAAGCTTCAGGCAGAGGCAATCTATTGTGATATAACAGCAGGGGGTGGGTCCTGCAGCCAGAAGTTTGGCAGGCTGAAACTTTCAGGGAGAATAATTAAGCTTCTGACCACCCACCAAATGCTGACAAACAGTTACTAATACTTGCTTAATATTTTGGAGGAGATGTAATTGTGGAAAAGTGTTATATTCATCCAACAATCCTAAAACGGGTTTCTGAGACAGTAAATCTTTCATGGAGCAGATAGCCGTATCTTTCTCCTCAGGATCACGCTGGTAGGTTTGAATCACTCATCTTGTGGTTATCAGTTCAACATTTACCTGGGCTACTTGAAACTTAGTAAGTACTTGGTAAATGTTTGCTATTGTTATTCTTTGGCAAGTTAGCCAACTAAAACGGAGACCAGAACTGAAACCCTTGATCTAATAGAAGTAATTCTATGAAAATTAATGTGGGAGTGGGATGAGAGTAAAGTATAAAATGTAGATCAGAATTGAGAAAGTTCTGTGAAAAGAATGGTGTCAGACCCATCATTCCCAGCATGCCTTGGCATCTCTGCTCAGGCATACCTCTGCCCAGATTTGGGTTCAACTGACAGCGGACTTTTATCATTGAAACCCAAGATAATAGGAGGTGATATATGTTTCTATGTTAACATATCCCTTTCCTTCCTTAGTGTTAAATTGTCCGTCAAAATGGGGTAGTACATAGCACAGAAAAGCTGCTTAACAACAATTACTGCTTGACTCCCATTAAAGCAAGATCCTAGCTCTTCTTATGTGACTTTTCCCCCTGGGTGCTAACTAGTTATCATCAGCTTAATCAAAGAAGTGAGAGGCAGTGCTTGGTTTCCAAATCCCCAAACTCACAGCCATTGGGTCGATTCCTACTCAGAGTGACCGTATAGGACCGAGTAGAACTGCTCTCCTCTGATTTCTGAAACGAAATCTTTCTGGCACCAGAAGTCTCATCGTTCTTCCAAGGAAAGAGGCTGGGGCTTTGATAGGGTGGCCTTGCATCCAGCAACCTCAAGTGTTACCCCCACGGTGCCACCAGGACTCTTCAGTCCTGGGGTCTTGTTAGGGGCCCTATAGTTGGCTCTGACCCGTAGCAACCCCAGCTACGACAAAATGAGCCCCTGTCCAGGCCTGCGCTATGCTCACGTGTTCCTGTGGTCATAGGCATGTCGTTCCTGACTCAGGAGAGCTCGGGAGTGCCCCAGTCATTGCCAGACCAGAGCGTCTCTGAAGATGACCTCTGGAAATCAGCCCTGCCTTGAGGTTAATGGGATTTTTTTTATTTGCAAAGCAAACTGCTCCATTCCTACAAGGTTTTTTGCTGTTGCTGGATTTTGCATACCTTATTTGCGTTGTACCTTGTCCAATCCCTTTGGAGGACTGTGACCCAGTAGATCATCTTGGAAGAAGAAGCCCCAAGAGGCCAGAGAAGAAACCTATTTACTGCACGTTGAAACCAATGCACAACACTCTGAAACAACTATCCTCTCTAAACCTGGTTATTTCCTGAAATCTTCCTAAAGCCAAATAATAGATTAGCTAACCTGGTAAAGAATTTCTCTATGGGGCTGAGCCCTGGTGGCGTAGTGGTTGAGTGCGGGACTGTGGTTCATGGGCTTGGCAATTCAAATCCAGCAGCAGCTCTAAGGAGCAAGGCTGGGTAGCTCCCACGACCACCAGAGGGCAGTGATGCCCCCCCACCCCCCCCCAAAAAAAAGAATTTCTCTATGAAAGAAATATTTGGGGCTGAGCCCCGGTGGCATAGTGGTTGAGTGTGGGACTGCAGCCCATTGGCTTGGCGGTTCAAATTCAGTAGCAACTCTCCAGGAGCAAGGCTTGGCCTCCCACTCTCACCAGAGAGCAGTGACCCCCCCCAAAAAAAGAAATATCTGCATGGGAGTAAATGGACAGCAGCAACTTGAACGAGTAAATAGAAAACGTAGGAGCCACAGAGTTGGTGCTAAGGAGGGAGGGTTAGGGTTAGGACAGCTCAGCAGCAGAAAGCAAAGATGGCTAATAAGTGGTAGACTGTGACCACTGCCCCAGCATGGAACAGGGAGAACTGGCTGAATTAGGATCTGTTCCTCTCAGTCTATTCTCAGCAACTATAATGGATAAAGACATGATTTTGTAAACCTCGCCTTCAAATTGACTCTAACTCGGGGCCACCTCATATGTGCAGAGTAAAAGTTGCTCTGCAGGGTTTTCAATGGCCTTGCAGAAGCAAGTTGCCACATCTTTCTACCAAAGCATCTCAGGGTAGGTGGGAAAGGCCCCATGATAAAGAAGAGGAGAGGGAGCACCCAGAGCATGCATTCCACACTCTGTCTTTCTACCATCTCCCATAACCCTAAGACTGCCTGCTGAAGGCAGGTGGCAACAGCAGCCAAACTCCAGGTGAGAATCTGAAGGAGAGAGCTGTCCTCATCACCTGTCATTTCTGGTCATTTGCAACAAGAAAGACAAACCTTCAGTCAACAAGATGACTGCCTTCTGATTTCTGGGGACCCCATGCCCAAGTAATCTGGGAGCCCAAGGAGGCAGAATTATAATTCCTACCTCTGGAAGTCCATGGAGCATCAATTTTTGTGGGAGGAGACTAAATGAGAAACTGATTAAATTTTAACACCATGTAAAAAACAACTGGTCTTTCCTGATCATACATTAGGGCACTCAAAAGTTGATCAATGGAGACTCTGTTTGCTGTTGGAATAAGGACGCTTTGACTCCTTCTTGGAAAGAGCCTGAGCTGGGGAAAGGAACACTCGAAGCGTGCTCCACTGACTGGGTGGCTTGGGTGGGACTAGCCACAGGCTGCAGAGGCACCCACCCAGCAAGAGCAAGCAGCAGACCATCACCACTGTCACAGAAAACCCACCGAGCTGGTGGAAATCAAAATTGAACTGGCTCTGACTGCCTTCGCAACAAAGTGACTTTGTGGTTCTTCCTGGCTAGCTTCTTCCTGATACAGACCTCTTAGCCAGCAAAGTACCTTGAGGACTTTGCTCCTGCAGGTCTCCCACCTCCCCTCACCTAGAGAGAGGACATTAGCTGAGGTGTCAAGAATCCTAGGTAATCACCTTGCCTTTCCTGCCTTTTCTTCACCTAGAAAGTGAGACATCTGGGACAAGTCTCTAGTCACCAGATGTTCTCTCTTGTCCCGCCATGCCAGGATTTCTACCAGGTGCTGTTGGTCTAGTCTGATTCAGGATTACCCCATGTGTGGCGTGGTAGAACTGGACACCACAAGGTATTCAAGGGCCGATTTTTCAGAAGTAGACTGCCAGGCCTTTCTTCCCAGGTACCTCTGGGCAAACTCAAACCTCCACTTTACGGGCTAGTTGCCAAGCACGTTTACTGGTTGCACCACCGAGGTACTCCTCCGATCTCTGACAATCCCAGCATTTTCCTCGCAAGACCCTAGGATGCCTCCGCTTCTCCTGCCTGTCTTCTCCTCCCAGAGGAAGAAACACCCAGCATCCCTCTCCTCCAGGAAGTCTTGTCTTACTGCAAATCCCACTCCATCCCAGGCCCAAGTTGCACACTGGCATTCAAGTCATCTCCTGGTTGCCTTGCTAGGTTGGTCCTTAAGTACAGAAACTGAGCTGTCTATTTCTTCTCTCTCACCCCTCAGCATGCAGTGCAGTGTGCTTCACGACAAAGGTATGCAGTTCAGACTCTGCTTGATTGAAAAGAAAAAAAAACACTAAAAAATGTTTTCCGAAAGAGGAGCCACAATGGATGTAAGATAAGAAAATAATACCAATTTATAATTTATCAAGGGGTCACCAGGGGGTGGGGGAGGGAAAAAAGAGAAGCCAATCTCAAGGGCTCAAATAGAAAGTGCGTGTGTAGAAAATGATGATGACAACCTATATACAAATATTGTGATACAATTGAGGTATAGATTGTTATACGAGCTATAAGAGCTTTCAATAAAATTATCATTTAATTTTTAAAAAGATTTTAGAAAGAAGTAAAACTAGTGTAGCTTATATGTTAAAAAAGTAGCAACAGCAATTATAGTTAGTCAATCAGTTTTCTAAAGCTGGCTAAATACAGAGTGGATTCAGGCACCAGCCAGATGCAGACATGAAATCTAGGTCTTCTGAGTATTAACTCTGGGTCCTTAAATAAACCATTCCCTTTCTGAGTCTTGGTCTCCTCATCTGCAAGCAAAGAACCGGCTATGGTGTTCCCTTGGAGGACTATGTCCCTGTTTTGGTGAAAAGCCCTCAGCACAAGGTCTAACTTCTAGGCAATGCTCCAGGCTCATAGCAGTTTAATGGTGGCAGAGATGCTAATGCCAGAAGGCCAGAGCTCAGAATATCCTTAGGCTTAGCCCTCTGCTACCCACTCCTAAAGAATTAGGGCAACTACTATACTCTTGAGTAAATGTCTGGATGTCTTAAAAAAAAAAAAACATACCAGACTGTAAGAAGTCAAGAAGTACTCAGCTGAAGTCTTCTCTTGTCTGCATGCACACCCCACACCCACCCCCAGCCTCCATAAATGAACTATGTTAACATATTGGGTAAAGGGGGAGTGGCCGCAGTGAAACAGATGACGACCATCAACGACAAGATGTTGACTTTTGTTTTCTACTTTGTTTCCCCTTCCGCCTACATTTGGGACCCCTGAGGTTTTGACCGTCATCTCCCCCTTTGGTCCTCTTGAACTGTCTTTTTTCCTTGTCTGTTGATTCTAACTTGTAAATAAAGAAACTATTACTTAAAGATTGTCTTCATGCTCTGGGGAAATATCTTTAGGACTCAAGGGAAATCAAGAATGTATTATGAATTGCGGATAGGAGGCGTGAAAAAGGAAGAAAAAGTTTAGATCCTTGACTATTACCAAGGAATGTAATGTAAAGATAATGTAATGTGCAAGGAAGCATCAACAGAAGGACAGTTTCCCACAGACTTTTTGATGTCCCCTTATACTGAGCTCATGGTATCAGAGAAGAGCTGGCCTTGGCATCCTTCTCCAAACTCTGCCCTGAGTGCTCTTCGGAGCCCATGGGCACTTATTTGTAGCCATGGGATGTTTTGCCATCCTTAGAGGGGTGGAGGTCACCTGACAACAGTTCTGGAGCTGGATCTACTCTAGCAGAATAATTATCTGAGGTTCCAAAGGTTGAGCACAAATTGTCACCTGGGGGGCAGATTAAGGTGAGTGTGGGGAAGGGGAGACATGGCAGGTAATATCCAAGTATTAGTGTGACAAACAGAGCAAACCTGAGACATCAGACCCCCACAGGCGCTGGGATGGAGGTTGGGTTGGAGAACCAAGGGTGGGCTTCTCCTTCTTTGCCAGAAGCAGCATCATGAGAGCATGTGTGACTAGGTGTCCTTCTCACAGGGGACCACGGTGTGCTTGTGACTGGGACATGTGACAAGATGAAGCCAGTCTACAAATTTTTCTTGAGACCTACATGTGCTAGTCATTGGGATGCATACTAAAACTTTAGAAGGTGATTTAAAATGAAAAGAAGGCAAGCAGACAGAGGAGGGAGCAAAGCAAGTGAGTCCAATCCCCTTGAAAGGACTGGGGAGTTGACGTGGAGCCCAGACCTGCAGATTCTTGGGCAGATCTTTATAGTGTAAAGCCCCAGCACATTTGAATTCCAGTGGAGATTTTCCATTATATAAGGGAGGAATTCAAACTCCACCTCTGGGGTCTCCCAGCCCTGGGTTCCCAAAGCCTATCTGTTTTAAAGGCGGAAAAAGGCCATTGGCATTACTGCAGGCCCTGCAGCCCATGGGAAAATGTCTCTGTGCCCCACATTCCATTCTCTGAATGGGAGGTTTTCATTATTTTAGCCAGTGCGATGGACTGACACTGAGCCATCCATGGTCCCTCCAGGAGTTCTCAGAGTGGCACAGGAAACACATTTGTCAAAATGTGCTGGCTTTGTTACCAAAGGTTTCTTGATTGTGCTAGAATTTTGTCTCCCAAACAACTGAGATACAGGGACAGGCAATGCCTGCAAGGCACTTGGGACAAGAAACAAGCCCATTATGAATCAGGGCTTTGAACAGGTTCGTGCCAGCTTAACGAAAACTCACCTCTCCCGTCGACACAGATAGACCCATCACACTCTACCTTTGGACACATTTCTTGGGCATAGGAAGGAACACTGGTGATTGGGTTTACACCTTGGCTGGCTAACCACAAGGCCAGGAGTTCAAAACCACCAGTCACTCCACGGAAGAAAGCTGAGTCTTTCTACTCTCTGAAAAAGCTACAGACTCAGAATACCCACAGGGGCACTCTGCCCTGCCCCTATGGGGTCACTGTGAGCTGGCATCCACTGGGCGGCAGTGAGTTTGGAGATTTTTGCTTTTGTTTGGGGCACCCGTGAGAATCACCTGGGGGATCTGATTTGAAGGTTGATTCCGATTCAGTCTCACTCGGGCGGAAAGACTATTTCTCGGCACAGGGATCAGGCAGAAAGGAGTCAATTGGAGACTCTGCTTTTACCCCGGCCTGCACGACTTGATAGGAACATCCGCTCTCACCAATTTTCTGAATTTCCTGACTGTCAGCTGAGGTACAGGGAGTCCAGAGGGTCCACACATCAGATCAACTGTCAGATGATTTTGAAATCTGTACAATTCCATGAGAAGGACAATAAGGCCTTCCATGAAGGGGGAAATAAGGGGGGATCGCCAAGGTAGGGCTTTGCTTTAAGCTGCTAACCTAGCAGCTGCTCTGGGAGACAAGGACGACGCTTTCTGCTCCCACAAAGACTGACCGCCTCAGAAACCCTGCGTAGGGCTGTTGCAGCATGGAATCAACTGGATGGGTGGTGCAGCTGGTGGTTTTTGTTAGCGATTCTTCCCGGAGCTTTCTAGATGAACTGTGTTATCATATTAGGTAAAGGGTGAGTGGCCACAGTGAAACAGATGACAGCCATGGACGACAAGGTGGATGGACACGGTGGCTACATCACTGGGTTCAGTCCTAGGATCAGTGGTGAGGGCAGCACAGGACCGTGCCATGTTTCCTTCTGATGTGCACGAGGTTGCTATGGGTCAGAGTTGACCCGAGGGCACCGGACAACAACAACAGCAACAACAACAACATATTCTTTTGGTTTTGCTTCAGTAGACGTCAGGTCTGTGGGGATAGGGATTTAGAAAATGACCAAATGAAACTGAGAGGAGACATGAGTCGATCATCACCAACCATTGTCTATCAGGTTCCCCTTCTCCATACTTTGGTATGTATGCAGCAATATCATGGTAAAAAAGTTATCCCAAATCAGGACAAATTGTGCGGTATGTGAATAAAATCTCAGCAAAACTGGCTTTTGGGGGAATTGGGTGTTTGTTTCTTTTGCTTTGCTTTGCTTTGTTTTGCTTTGCTTTTTAAAAAGCCAATGGCAGCACAAGGGAGAATTCTTCCTTTTCCTGTTTTTGATTCTTTGAAGTTACAAAAAAATAGTTTGTTAAAAAACCTATGGGTCTTGCTGAGCTGGCAGGAACCACCTGTGGCAGTCATGTACTCTGGTGCCAATTTGATTAAAAAGTGTACTGGGGTGGAGTCTAGCCTGGCAATCTGGAGATAGCCAATGAGACCTCTGTGTGGGCATGGCTTTCTCTGAGAATTCTGGGAAATCTCATCATATTTCCCCCGTGGAGATGAGAGAACATCCACCCAGTCCCTGGGAGATGCTCTATTTACAAGACAAGATGGCAGCATGCTGATAGACCCTGAGTCTTGGAGGAGCCAGAGGAGAAGCCACATGGGCTTGCCCTGATGGAACCAGACCTCTGGGGCTGGAGCAGCCACCTGGAGACTCCTGCCAGGGCTGAGATGCTTCTACTGCCTTTGGATACCCAAGAATTGCACCCACTGGCATCATTGCATGTTCTTCATGAGTCTGAGGAGGACTTATGGATTGGTATCGAACATATGGACTAATATTGCACTTGTGAACTTGGACTGGACTGAGTTGGGATGCTTTCTCAATGTTCCATTCCTCTTGCATAGAAACCTCTTCTTATGTACATATGCATCTTTGTGGATTTGCTTCTCTAGTCTACCCGAACTTACACACAACCCCAGTCAAGTCTCCATAGGGAGCTTCGGAGGTTCAGAAGACCAGTTGCTGGATAGGAAGGGTCTCAAGCAGGAGAACTGAATGCAGCTAGTACCAGGCATGACTCTGCTACTCATGAACAGATTAACGATAATTGTCACTTATTTTCCATGCTCAGAGCAAAGAGAAACTTAACTGAGAGCAACAAATAAGCCTTCAAGAGACAAGGAAAGTAGTCAACACTCCGTGACCAGGCCAGCTCCTCCCATTCTTAATGCTAGAGATGAGTGACAACATTCATTAACAAGGCACACACTGGAATAAGCCCAATTTATCTATAACGAAAGCTGTGGGGGAAGGTTCTGGAGAGTGACCCAGCTGCTGGGTACAAACATCCACAAAGAGGCCCCCTTCCCTTCTCTCATGCTGTGAGAGTTGAAAGGACCTCCGTCCGGGAACACCCCCCCCCCAACACACACGCACACACATGCACACTGACTCCTGCTTGAAAGGTGACGACACCTACTTGAATCTGCCTCAGAGTTGGCTTACCACACTTTGGGTGTTGACCACACTGCCTCAGCCACATAGCGATTACTCCTTGGGTTGCTGACTATAAGCTTAGCAGTTCAAAACCACCAGCCCCTCTTCGGAAGCAATATGAGGCTTTCTACTCCCGCAAAATAGTTAGTTTTGGAAACTCACAAGGGCCATTCTACCCTATCCTATAGGGTCACTGTTGATGTTGGTGAGTTTTTTTTTATTGGGTCTCTCTGCCACTGTAATGTCTTTGTCAAATGGAGGGTGTCTGTCTCCGAGGTCTGGTATGAGGTTTAGATGAGATGATCCGGGTGTTATGGATTAGACTGTGCGCCACCCCTCCAAATGTATATGTTGAAGTCCTAATCCCTCTCCCTGTTAATGCGATCCTGTTTGGAAATAATTTTATAGTGGGTCATGCTGCAGTAGATTGATCCTAAATCTGTCCCTTCTGAGTGGTGTTAAGAGTCAAGTGGAGTTACAAAGAGACCAACACTCAGGGA
This sequence comes from Nesogale talazaci, assembly GCA_004026705.1. Taxonomy (NCBI): domain Eukaryota; kingdom Metazoa; phylum Chordata; class Mammalia; order Afrosoricida; family Tenrecidae; genus Nesogale; species Nesogale talazaci. The sequence goes on from PVJH01021197.1 coordinate 18,136, forward strand.
GAGATGAGGACAAAGGCAGCTGCTTCTGTAAGCAGTGAAGGATTGCCAGCCATCACCAGAAACCAGGAGAAAGGCCCACAGAAGAAATCAACATGTCTGAGACCATAACTTAGACTTCTCACCTGCAGGAGAGTGGGAAAACAAGTTTCCATTTTCTAAAACCATCCATAAACAACAGCAAAAACTACACCCACTGGGCTGAGCCCTGGTAGCGTAGTGGTTGTGTGCGGGACTGCAGCCCACAGGGTTGGTGGTTCAAATCCAGCAACAGCTCTCCAGGAACAAGGCTGGGCCTCCTATTCCCACCAGAGGGCAGTTATGCCAAGAAAAACCCAAAACACACCCACTGGCATCAAGACTCTTCTGACTGTTGGTGACCCTATGGGACTGAGTAGAACTAACCCTTTGAGTTTTTGAGGTTGTAACTCTTTACAGGCACAGACAATCTCAACTTTCTCCCCCACAATGGCTGGTAGGTTCAAACTATTGCCCAATTTGCCACCCACGACACTGACCAAGCCCTGAAAGCCATCCACAGCACGTGGATAATCTCATTTGTGGTCATTTTGTTATAACAGCCCTAGAAAACTAAGAGATGAGGTAAAGCCCTCTGAATGTGACCTGAGTACACAGCACAGCAAACACTCGACCAATGCTAGTTATTTACGGTGTTTACTTTAGATCACTGCATGACAAGGAAAGTCATGGGTAGCAAGATATAGCAAGATCAGAGAGATCTCCCACTGAACTTCATGAGACAACATGCCAAAATTCTCTAAGGTGCAGCTGGTTGGGAAAAACTTAGAGATAGGAAGGCCATCTATTTCCTTTCCATCGGAGACATTCTGGTGTCTTCCTTTTGCCTTCTAGGGTTGTTCTTGTGGTACATTTTCCTCAAGCACCACCCAAGGGGGCTTTGGGCCAGAGAAAAACACTCAGAGTGTGATTTCCTCCTCCAATGTTCATCTGGCCATGAGTTTACAAATGCTACTGGTGCGATGATGTCAACTCTAAGGACTCACTTTGAATCGGTTCTTCGTCATTCAAGTTGTCCTTGTTCCCTCTACTAACTTCTCCAGAAGGAAGTTTCATATACATATTTATATCTTTAAAATTTTTCTTTTTAGGGGGTGGGGGAGCATCACTGCCATGGTGGGAGTAGGAAGCCCAACCTTGCTCCTGGAGAGCTGCTGCTGGATATGAACCGCCAACCCAGTGGGCTGCAGTCCCGCACACAACCAGTATGCCACTGGGGCTCACTCCAACAGTCTTTCTTTCAGTAATTCCTACATCTGTCTTTTCATTTCGCTGATTGCAAGCCTCACAATGTAATATTACTTACTTCTCTTCCTTTCTGTGTTTACTGTTTCCATTCCTACTTCCTTTGGAACCTTTTCAAACTTTGTCCTTAATTAAATCTTCATTTCAAGTGATTGATTAATTCACTGGGGGGGATAAGGAGGGTTGGAGGGGCACAAGAAAGAAAAAAGTTGGTAAAATAATAAAAGACGGACACTACCCCTAATCAACACAAACCCTAATCTATTCACAAAGCCTAACCCTAATACAAACTCTAACTCTGACTCTTAACTCTTAATCCTTAACAACAGTGATATCACTTAAGCCCTTACCCTAATCCTAGCCCTAACTGTAACCCTAAAAATAGTTAAATAATAAAAGACAAATCTTATATGGAAACCCTCTCCCCATCTACTTGATTTTGTAAATCAACAGCTGGATTATCAGTTTGGAGTATGAGCTAGTTGATACCATAGTGGAGAGTGTGGTAACATTTAATAAAGGAAGAAGTTTTTTGACCTTTCATTTAGAAAGAAATCATATATAAACATAAGATGCCTTTTTAAAAAATATTTTATTGGTATATAATTCACATATCTTATAAGTCAATAGTTCAATCACACCAAGAAAAGCTGTACAAGAGAGGGTTCAGACTAACATTGACTGGAATCCCTTTTTTGTTTTGTCTTGTTTTATTTAGGTTTAATTGGCATATAATTCAGATACCATACAATTCAACAGGTTCATCATATTAAGAAGGATTATACAGTCATCACCACAAGCAGTCCTAGAACGCTTTTTTTCATTCTTGTGCTCATTGTTATTAGCTTTTCATTTCTCCCCCCAACATCCCCTGTCATTCCTACAAGGAATCATCAATTCACTTATTATCTCTACAGATTATAAACGTTTAAAATATAGCAAGAACAAGATAAAATGCATAAAAACCTCAATTGAAAAGAAAGCATAAAATTTTAAAAACAAGAACAAACTTAAATGGACCATAAGGGAGATCAAATGAGAAGGTGCTAAATGCTATCCTAACTGCATTTGCCACAATACACTTTCCAATGTGCTCTGCATGATAGCAAACCTATTCTCATCCCTGGTACATGATCAGAGGAGATTCACCAGACACTTAATCCACATGTATTTCCCCTTCATTTTTTAAAAATTGAAATGGGTTTAAAGTGGGTCAACAGGGAAATCAAATGATAATGCATTTGGACCTAACTTGTCTGTCATTATCAACATTGTCTGCTCACAGGGATAAACACACCCCCCAACTATAAGGTTGATGATTTTAAAGCATTAATTCTTCACTGGTATTATTGTTCACATTATAAAACTCTATTATTTATTTGAAAATTGAGTCACAAGCATGGGTTCATTTTCATACCTGAAAGGCCAGTTCAAAACAAACCAAACTCATTGCCACTGTGTCAATTCTGAATCACTATGGACAGGGCAGAACTGCCCTTGACAGTTTCTGAAACTGTAACTCTTTATGGGAATAGAAAGCGTTAAGAGTCATAATCTGACTGGTTCCACCAGTCTCTATAACTAGTAAGCCTGGTCTATTCTATGATTTGGAGTATTGTCCCACATTTTTTCTCTCACTTTACTTAGGATCTTCTCATGTGAAAATTTTCACCAGCCCTATCTAATTCCTCTGGTTTCAGGTGGTATAGACTGATGTTCTTATGGTCCATTAGTCCATTAGACTAATTGTTCCCTTTGTGTCTTCACCTTAGATGGCTGCTCATGAGTTTTTAAGACCATGCTTGATCATCACTAACTTAGGATGTAGAACATTATCTTTGTGGACAATGTTATACCATTTGACCTTGGTGTCCCAAGAGATGTGCTTCTCGGGCCCCAGTCCCAGAGATTCATTCCCTTGAAGTGTTTGGTTATGACTATGAAGTTTTCATAATTTTGCCCCCTGTATATTCCACCACATTTATTGATTATATATATACACATATATACAGCATAAATATCCATATGCAACTATCTTCTGGAAAATATATAACAGTGGGTAGTATATCTCACGCCCATACTCAATCAGCCAGTGTTTCCTATTGTGACACCATTTCATAGATGACCATTATAACAGGATTGTGTATATGACAACACTTAGCTTGGCCACCTTTAACTGTTGCATTCTTCTCAGTGTCTTCATCTGGCTCCATCATGTTTGACTTATTGTATATTACCTTCCCTTCATCCAAATCTACTCTCCAATTAGAGACTTAGCCTCCCTCCCTCTCCCACCCTGGGTATCCATCAATGAACCTTTACTTGACTATACAAACCTTTACTTGACTTTTTACAATAACAGTCATATACAGTGTCCTTTTGTGATTGATCAATTTCATTCACATGGTCAAGAATTGATGGTATTAAAGGAAGAAGTCAAAGATGCACTGTGGTAGCTATATAATTTGGTGCCAATTTGAATATTAAGAGAGTAGGGGTAGAGTCTAGCCTGTAAATCAGGATGCAGTCAACGTGGACATGGCCTTCTCCTAAGGATTCTGGGAACTCATGCATTCCTTCTTGGAGGCAGGAGAGTCTCTCTCTCTCTCTCTCTCTCTCTCTCTCTCTCTCTCTCTCGGCTCACTCCCTGTGAGACATTTCTGAGAAGCCACATAGCTGAAGGAACAGCACACATGGAGACCCCTGCCAGCACTGAGATGCTAACAATGACACCGGATTCACAAGACTTCCAACCCACTGCCCTGTAATCTTCCTGCATTCGACATCATTGGATGTGTTTCGTGGGTCTGAAGAGGACTTTATAGATTGATATCATACGTATGGGCTGATATCGGACTTATAGACTTGGGCTGAGATGTATTCTCAATATTCAATTGCTCTTGTATAGAAAGCTCTTTCTTCTACAGACAGAAGTGTCTATAAATTTTTCTCTAGTCTACCTAGACTGACACATGCCCTAAAAGCATTAGTGAAAAACAAGACTCCATGAATTGACAGAATACCAATTGAAATGTTTCAACAGGTGGATAATGCACTAGAAACACTCACTCATCAGCCAGGAAATGCTGAAGACAATTACTTGGCCAATTGACTGAAAAACACCCATATTGCACCCTTTCCAAAGAAAAGGGACCCCACAGCATGTGGAAAATGTCAAATGATATCATTAATATTATCTGGAAGCAAAATTTTGCTGAAGATAATTAAGAAATGGTTGCAGCAATAAATGTGTAGGCAGTTGCCAGAATTTCAATCTGGATTCAGAATAAGACACTGAACAAGGGATATTGTCGCTGATGACAGAGGGATATTGACTCAAAGCAGAGAAAATCAGAACTATATACACTTATGCAATGTTAACAATTCAGCTGTGTGGATCATAATGGACTCTGAATAACATTAAGAAGAATTAGAATTCCATAGTATTTCATTGTGCTCACCTGGGGGCTGAACAAACCATCTGAGAAGATATCAGGACTGAAGGCAGACTCACCAACAACCTTTGATAAGCATATGACACGATGTTGTTTACTGAGAGCCAAGAGGATTGAAGCACGTGCTGGTGAAGATCAATGGCAGCAGCCTTCAGTGGGGTTTGCATCTCAATGATAAGAAAGCCACAAACGAGTTTACGGTACTCTGTCTGAAAGCAAGCCTATTCACATCTCTTGACTATGGTCATAGGGCATTTATTCATCAGAAGCTTAATCCATGTAGGGACCCTGCAAGTGGATTTTGGGTTTCTACTGCCATCCATCCAAACTTACTGCCATTGAGTCAATGCTAAGTTACAGTGACTCTTACAAGATAGGGTAGAACTTCCCCTGTGAGTTTCTGATGCTGTAACTGTTTACAGAAGTAGAAAGCCTCATCTTTCTCCTGAGGCCTACCTGGTGGTTTCAAAATACTGACCTTGGAAGTGCAGCTGACCTTGTAACCACTACACCACCAGGCCTCCACTATCATCCATTATCTTCTGCAAATCAGACATTCACAATATAAATTCTGGCACTATTCTCTCCATTGAAATTGAATTCTATTTTTATAATCATCTTTGGATTACACAGCTTTGTTGGCTTCTTCCATGTGAACTTAGCTGACACCTCACTTAGATGGTTGTGTGCTTGAGGACACGCCATTAGCACCTCAGCAATTCTTCTTTTTTATAGCCAGACACCATCTAGTTTCTTCAACACACTTGGCTGGAACACCCATATCTTCAGTGATCTCTTCATGAGAGTGAGCATTGAGCATATCCATGCCATAAGAACTAATTGTCTTTAAGCTAGGGATATAATTAATTCCAAAGCCCAAATCCATTCATATATCTATGGTTCACTTTAGAGGCCTCATTGTCATTTTTCTGACAGAGAACATTGTCAATCATCTCCCTAAGGCATAAGGTAATTCAGTTGTTAGTGTCATTAATGCATAAAATTGCATAACACTTAACACATTATTGAAAAAAAGAAACTATACAAGTATATATTGGTTCTGAACCGCATTCCATGAAGCGTTAATTTGTACAGATTGTACTCTTAAATGATGTAGCACTATTTACATTGACAATGGGGTTGATGACAGGGCAAAATTTCCAATAACATTCATTCACAAAAGCAGAATCATAAATAAATGTCAAGGAGGCCATTAAAATAGTAGATATATAGTGATCCAGGGTCACCTTTAATCGTGCACACTCAAAGCAAGAAATCCAAACCAAAGTCCAATGGTCACCACAGCCTTGGAGTGGCAGTCATCTCTTTCTACTCACACCAGGGAGCTACAGTTTGAAGTTCAAGTGCTATGAGAAAGTTTGAGGTGAAGCCCAGTTCATTTAGTGAGGTTTCTACAATGAGTTCCTCTGATGTGGCCTATGAAGAATGTTTTATTCCTTGAAAGAACAGGAAACAGTATCTCTTTAAGAGAGTAGAAAGCCCCATCTTTCTCCCTCTGAGCAGCTGGTGATTTCAAATTGCTGACCCAGTGGTCAACTGCCCAACATGCAACCACTACAACGCCAGGGAGCCTAGGGGAAAGTGTTCTCTTTCTGGTGACACTGGAGAAGTCATTTTGTGTGCTTCCTGTTCCTTGTAGATCTCTGTATGTCTTGGTTTCTCTCTCTCTCTCTCTCTCTCTCTCTCTCTCTCTCTCTCTCTCTCTCCTTCAATCTCTTTTTATATCTTAAAAGAGATGACTCAAAATACACCTTATATAAATTTTGACTCTTTAGTATAACAGAAAGTGCTTCTCCAAGTGGAATTATAAGAACAGGCATAAAGCTATGATTTTTAGCACCTATTTGGGGGAAAGGGGGATATACTTCAACCTATAACAGGCATTAAGGGTCCAAAATCCAACAAGTCTATAAAACTGTAACAGATGCCCTGTAATGTGTTCTTAAACATACTTTTTTCTCCTTATTTTGAGTTTCCATGAGTGGTACTTAATACAGATCTCGACTGAACATAATAAGACAAAAACTAACTTCCACAATTCCCGGTGAAAAAGCAACAAAGAAGCAAGCATTTGATTTTCCCTAAACAGACCGTGAAGTGACTCTTGGATCAATATCATTTACATATGTTTTTTCTTTAGAGGATGTAACAAAAACCATAAGGTCAGAGTAATTAGCAAGTTCGGGTGTATCCAGTTATCCAAGAAAACCTTGGTTCCAGCCACATTTCTCTGTGACCCTGGTGACCACATCTGCTTCAGAGGCCTACTGAGCAGAGGTCGACAGATGACAAATTATGTGAGGTCCAGAGCCCAAATAGTTCATTAATATCTACCCAACACTGGTCCCATTGTTCTCCTGATCCCTTTGTTCTGCTCAGGAGGCGTGGCTTCAGGGGCAGACTCTGACTGTTTGCAGTGACCAGACTCAGTTGTGAAAAATCAGAAATGGAAAATAGTAGCATAATCGCTCTGGGGTACACTAACAGAAAGGTGTCACTATAGCATAATGAGTACCCAAGTCAAACGACTACTACTGCAAAAGTAGAGTCTCTCAAGCTATTTCCCTAGGGCTCTCTGTGCCACCAGCTTAACCCATACTTCTGGATCCCTTTTAATGTTCATGCCTGACAAGCTCCAGCTGGATGACCAATACCAAAGCCATAGTGATACTTGTGAGACAGAACAAACCAGGCCCCACGTGTTAGCCAAGCAGTTGGTTCCTCAGGACAATCTGGATCCAACCGGGAGTGTGGGGACCATGAAGGAGGGCATATAGCTGGGCAAAGAATGCCACAAAGACTAATTTTCCTTAGGCATGAGGAACCCAATTCTTTGGAGCATTCTGTGATGCACTTTATGAATGACTGACCTAGATTGGCTGTACTCTGGTTCCTGAATCTCTTGCACACAGGACAATGACACTGATTTCTATGGGGAGTGTAGGTCAGGAATGGATTGGAAAGGTAGAAAGGTGATGTGATGGAGACCCAAAGCCCATCTGTAGACAAATGTAGACCCTACGGAAAGGTCACAAAGAAGAGACAAGCCAGTTAAGTTTCAGTATAGCACTGACAAAACATACAACTTTGCTCTAGTTTTTTAATGCTTCCTCCCCCCACTATCATGACTTTGATTCTACCTTAAAATTCAGCTAGACCAAAAGATGTATATGGGAAATCCAGGACAGATAAACCCTTGGGGGACAATATTGAGAGTAATGACGAAGGAGGGAAGGAAAATGAGGAGATATACCAAGGGCTCAAGTAGAAAGAAAATGTTTTACAAAGGATGATGGCAACAAATGTATAAATATGCTGGATACAATGGTTGGATATGTAGATTGTGATAAGAACTGTATGAGTCCCCAATAAAATGATTTTTAAAAAAGAAAGAACTCTGAAGCTGGAAATTTAAACATATTCCAATTCCATTTGAGGCAGACCTTAAATTCACCAAGTTAGAGCCATTTCAACCAGCAACTTTCTTTTGCCTTGCTCCAATCCTCTCCTAGGGAAATGTGTCAAACAGGATTCTCAGGAGAAACAAAACCAGGACACTAATAATTTTATATATATTTAGATAGATATATAGATAGATGATAGATAGATAGTGTAATAAGTAATCTATAAAGCAGTATAACTGGCTCAGTGCAACTCACTTCCATGATACAGCTAATACACTGGCAGCCCTTTAAGTCTGTAGAGTAATTAAGGCTACCCAACCACAGGCAGCAAACAACAAGGCAGGTGACCAACAGTCAGCCAGATGACAGGATCTGACAGTTCCCAGCTCAAGGCATGCATGTTCCAGTAGCATGGTGAAGCAGGACTTGAAAGAACCACAAATTACAGTGACACGGTCCATGAGTTAGGTATCCCACAGGTAGTGTAGTTTGCAAATGGAGGCACAGAGCAAGCAAGACAAGCGGCTGCACACTGGTCCAGTGATCAAAGACCAAGAGACAAATAGCGTGAGTCTGTGCCCTTCACTTAATCCAGCATGTGTTCATTAATCATGCTGACACAGTAAACCTGTCTATCATAAAAAATGAGACAAATTACAAGATAGTGGGAGCAGCTCTAAATTCAGGAGCATTTTCTTCTCATCTCCTACTTTTCTATCTCTGGCTTTGGTCATTGTCAAACTTTAGTGGGCACCACAATCACCTGAGACACTTGACTAATGGTATGAGTCACAGATTCACCTCTAATCAGCAAAATAAATTTTCAGTAGGGGAACATCTGCGTAGTGCCAGGTACCAGTTGGTGACCTCGTTGTTGCTGTCGCCAGATGCTGTTGAGTCAGTTCTGACTCACAGTGGCCCTGTGTACAACAGAACAAAACACTGCCAGGTCCTGTGCCATCTCACAATTGTTTGTGATGTTTGAGCCCATTGTTGCAGCCACTGGGGCCTGCTTCCTTTTCACTGACCCTCTAAGAAGTGTGACATCATTTTCCAGGTATCAGTCTCTCCTAAGGACTCGTCCAAAGAGCATCCTATGAAGTCTTGTCATCCTCAAGTCTAAGGTGTGCTCTACGCTGACTGTACTTCCTCCCAGACAGATCTGTTTCTTCTTCTGGCAGTCTGTGGTACTTTCAATATGTTTTGCCAACACCACAATTCAAATGCATCAACTCTTCTGCAGTCTTCTTGATCCATTGTCCAGCATTCAGATGCATGTGTTGGGGAGGAGGGTTTGGTACTAGGAGCATCTTAGTCCACAAAGTGCCATCCTTGCTCTTCGACACACTACAGTCCCATGCAGCAGATTTGCTCAAAGGCACTATGGATGCACAAGTGAAAAAAGACACAATCCCTGCTCACAAGAAACTTTTCATTTAATGGAAGAGATAGACGAGGGAGGAAATATGATAACTGCAGATATTCGTGAGTGTTATGAAATTGATGCCACGTGGCAAGGTGAAACAGCAAAAACTAGGAGGTGCCACATGGCAAGGTGAAACAGCAAAAACTAGGAGGGTTTGTGATTTGAGCAAGGGGTCCAGGGCATGCCTCTCTGAGGACTGAATCAGCAGAAGAAGCCAGCCTTGGAGAAGGACTCTCTCAGAAGAAAGAGCAAGTGCAGGGCCTTGATTAGATCAAGGACAGAAGCACAGACAGATGAAAAGTCCTAAGAGTCTTTCAGAAAAAGGCCAGGAAACTACATTTTTTCAAAAGTGTCATTCCAAGATGGTTTTGAGATGCAGGCCCAGTTGAGAATCTATGGACTAGATTCTTATTCAAAACCCTGACCCAAGATCCCTAACACAACCCTGAGCAGTAACTTATGTTGAATGTTGTTCACTGAGAAGAGAGAGAATTCCAAATGCATTTCACTAAAAAGAAAACACCTTAAGAGAAGGAATGATGCCCATTTTGCATACATCCCTGTTTCCAACAAGTGCCTAGAACCCAAGTTTAAAGCTGCCTCTATTGAGTCAAATTCAGATACATGGCCACCCTATGTAGAACTTTCCTGACCGGTGACTTCAAATAGCCAAAAGTTCCAATATACATTCTTCAAAACTCCGAATCTTTATGAAGGCAGCCTCCTCTTTCTCCTCAAAAGGGATAGAGGATTTCAAACACCCATCTATAACCCAACTCCTACCTACAATGTCATCAGGAACATTTGACAAATGAACAGCTGCTAGGAGCTCCTGATACTTGCTGAGTTGAATTCCAACAAACCCAAACTTTGCCCCAAACAAACCTTCATTAAAAGTTAAATAACAGGGCTGGGCCCCGGTGGCGTAGTGGTTGTGCGCAGGACTGCGGCCCACTGGGATGGAGGTTCGATTCCAGCTCAGAGGAGCAAAGGCTGGGCCTCCTAAAAGTTAAATAACAAGCTCTTCCTTCCAGTGCACTAATTAGTGAGAGAAGCTTTGTCAGAAGCTCCCACTCTTACAGTAGGATCCCTAAGGACTGACAAGAATGGGAACTATAAGGCCTACACAGGAATCTGTTGATGTCAGATGCCACCTACAGGCAGTCAGCAGATTGGCCTGGTCATTCTGAAATCCTGGTTCAGAAAGTTGAGGTCCTGGGACCTCAGCATAAACTGGTTACATAACCTGGGTCTGGAGTATGTTTGGGGGAGGGAGGAGAGGATCTCCCATCTGCCTTCCCCTTTGGGCATCCCTCTCCACATCTCTTATGTCAGGCAGACAGGACTGTTAGAGTAAGTGCCCACGGTGGACCTGGACCAGAGACAGGCAGTAAATTCTGCCTTTTGGTTCCCTTCCTCTCTCTCCTGCCTCCTTCCCTAAAGAAAGCCTTCTGCTGCTGGGAAGACAGAATTGACAAGCATTTTTTTCTATTTCCCCACACTAAATACAAATGCAAACTCTGGACATCCTGCAGTTTAAAGAAAAATAAAACAGGACGTGGAAACTGATCATGGTAGCAATTGTACAGTTCTACTTGAACTGTGGGATGATATGATATCCATATTAATCCCAATTAATAATCTTCAAAAATCAAATACGATGGAGGGAAAGATGATCAGAGACTAAATTGCAATCACAGAATTTGTAGCAGGCTTTGGAGGAGAGTGGGAAGCCAAAATTCATTGACAGAGTAGCTATGCAGATTAAACTCCTAGCAAAGCCCCTCTGCCCACAGTCAAGGTACATGAATAGCTTTGTTATGGGATCAAAAAGCAAACCTGATTAAGGTGAATGTAACTATAGTCTACCATGATAACAGATCATGTAATTCCCCTATTGACCCCTTCTGGAGTTTTTTTAGATTTTGAATATTGTTTGTTTGTTTGTTTGTTTTCTCACTGGCTTATTCTACTATTGGCAATAGATGTACTGTTGTGTTCTTTTTTCCTGTGGTTTTTTGCTTTGCTTTATTTGCTTTTTGTTTTTTACATTTTTCTCAATCTATGAGGCATAGAAAGAGCAGATGTATAGAGACAATAATTGATATAATAGCTCTCAGAGTATACAGGGGGTGGGGTTGAGAAAAAGTGGGGAGAAAAAAATTGAATACAAGAGTAGGGAGAATGCCCTAGAACTGATTGTGATGATGCATATACAAGTATGTTCCAATAGGATTGAACTATGGAAGTGTATGCTATGTGAATTATAGCTCAATAATTATATTATTTATATTATTATTATATTATTATAATAATTAAAACTCAAGTACTCCCTCAATGCAAGAACACTTTGTTCTATTAAATTGGCATTCCATGATGCTCACCTTCCCGGCATGATCACTGAAGACAAAACCAGTGCATAAGCAAATGTGGTGAAAAAAGCTGATAGTGCCCTGCTATCAAAAGATATATCATCTGGAGTCTTAAAGGCTTGAAGATAAACTAGCGACCATCTAGCTGAGAAACAACAAAGACCACGTGGAAGCACACCGGCCTATGTGATCACGAGAAGCCTAAGGGAGCATGCATCAGGCATCAAAGAACAAAAATCATATTACTGTGTGTTCACCTTCCCAATATGATCACTGATGACAACTGTGTGCATAATCAAAATTGGTGAAGAAAGCTGATGGTGCCCAGTTATCAAAAGATATAGCATCTGGTGTATTAAAGGCTTGAAGGTAAACAAGTGGTCATCTAGCTCAGAAGCAACAAAGTCCACATGGAATATCCACACCAGCCTGTGTGATCATGAGATGTTGAAGGGATCAGGGATCAGGCATCAAAGAACAATAAAATCAAATCATTGTGAATGAGGGGAAGTGCAGATTGGGGACCCAAGACCCATCTGTAGGCAAATGGACATCCCCTTACAGAAGGGTCGTGGGAGAAGACGAACCAGTCAGGGTTCATTATAGCAAAGATGAAACATATAATTGTATTCTAGCTTCTAAATGCGTCCTCTGCCCCCCTGACACCACCCACTATCATAATTCCAATTCTACCATACATATCTGACTAGACCAGAGAATGTACACTGGTACCCAAAGGAACTGGAAACACAGGGAATCCAGGACAGATGATCCCTTCAGGACCAGTGCTAGCAGTAGTGATCCCGGGAGGGTGGAAAGGGGGTAGGGTAAAAAGGGGGAATGATTGCCACAGGAAAGTGAGTGAAAGGAGACACCAAACAGTGTAAGCTATGACAAAATAATAATAATTTATAATTATCAAGGATTCATGAGGGAAGGGGGAATGGGGAGGGAGGGGGAAAGTGAGGAGCTGATACCAAGTGCTCAAGTAGAAAGCAAATGTTTTGTGAATGATGATGGCAGAAAATGTACAAATGTGCTTAACATGCAATGGATGTACCTACGTATTGTGATAAGAGATGTATAAACCCCCAATTTAAAAACTATTGGGAATTAAAAAATAAATAATAAATAAAGGAACATTCTGAAAGGTAGAGAGAAGAAGACAAACTAGGTACTTTGGAAGAGGACAAATAACATGCGGAGAGTTCTTTGGGTTTTATTTTTGCCTCCTAACTCTCAGATAGGCTGAAGCAACTGTCAATTAGAAGAGAGGGGTAAAAAACAGGTGAAGAAAAAAAATGAAACGCTATTGGATCAGGAAAGAAGAATCCTGGAAGTCAGATAACATTTTAAAATAACCTAATAGGCAGTTTGCAGAAGGCTATGGATGACCACAGAAGCTCAAACCATTTGCATAAATTAGGTCTCCATTAATTCCCCTGTGACCATAGTCCAGAGATGTGAATCGCCTTGCTATCATGAAGAATGCATTGTACAGTTAGTTGTGGCAGATGTAGCTAAGTCAAAATATTAAAACCTTGAAAGATATCCCTTGTGACCCGTTTTATGTTATTTCCATTTTTGATATTTTTTGCTGTCTTTTCAATTGAAATTGCTCTGTCTTGTTCGGTTGGTTTTTTATTTGCTCCCTGTTTGTGTTTTGAATGACTTTCTGTATGTGTCATTCAAGATAGATGAAGCTATAGAGCTAATAACTGAATTAATAATTACCTAGGGGCCTGACAGGTCAGGTTGGAGGGAAATTAGAAGCTAACGGGAACAAAAAGATAATATTTGGAAATCGATTGTGGAGATGATAATGCCACAGCTCTTCTTAATCTGGTTAAACAATTCATGTATGATATGTGAATGATATGACAATGAAAGTCTTTCCAAAAATAATGACTGTACTCCAACCAAGCAACATGAAAAACTAGGGTCCATCCACCCTCATCGGGAGGTGAGATTTCCACCCTCTGTAACGAAGTGTTCTAGATTGAATTGCGTTCTACATAGCATAACACACTTTGGATGGACTTGAGAAACACGGAATTCCAGAGGCCTTCATTGTGCTCATGTGGAACCTGTGTTCACATGAACCAATAGGCAGTTGTTGAAATACTTTCCCAGAAGGCCAGCTGTAGAGCTGGAACCCTGGTGGTACCATAGTTAAGTCCAAGGCTGCTAACCAACAGTCAGATGGACCAAATGCACTCGTGGTTTTGTGGAAGAAAAGAGCTAGAGAGCTGCTCCTCTCAAGACGACCACCTAGGAACCCCTCCAGAGCGGTTCTCAGTCCTTGGGAGTCAGAATCAACTCACCAGCACACACAATTGCCAGGTCTGCAGAATGACTGGTGTGTTCGAACTGCTAACCTTTGGGTTAACAGCTGAATCCTGAAATACTGCACCACCAGGGATGCTCTAAGAAGTGCTTGTTCCTGTTGACAATGAGTGGCAGAAAGCTTCAAATAAGAGGTTGGCTCCAATGGTGGAGAAGAGAGGTTCATCCTCCAGTGAGCTAGATGTCTTCCCTCATGAGATTTCTAAGGGGTCTTCTTAGCATTTTATTGAGACTACTTCCAACCCTGGGCTTATAATTTCACTCACAAATGCCATGGGATGGAGAGTCAGGGAACAGGGAATAGGCCCAGCTGTCCGGTTGGGGGATCAAAGAGGACTGAAGAGAGGACAGGCTTCTCACTTCAGTGAAGAACTTGCTGGATCATTATGACCTTTGCTCCTTACCAGTCTTCTGAGGCAGGCGTGGCTGGAATACCACCTGATCTATATCTGCAACAACGGAAGCTGCAGTCTCACAGGGGACTCAGACCCCCAGGGGGCCATCAGAGAAGTTTTTATAAGTTGTCTTAAATGGAAGTGTCAGGAAACGAGTCAGTAAGTGAGGAAGTGTGTGTGTGTGTGTGTGTGTGTGTGTGTGTGTGAAAGAGAGAGAGAGAGAGAAATATCCTCTAATATCCAAGAACTGGCCTAGTTGCTCAGAGCTGGCCTAGCACCCATGGCTAGATATTAGTGTTTTCCTGTTGAGCATAGACAGCTTCACAGAACATCAGCATCAGATAAGACAACTCTGATCATGATGGATTGGTTAAAACAAGGAAACTGTGTAATCATGTACGAACATGGGCAAAAATTGTGAACTTTGTCCAACTTTTAGAAGTGACCCAAAAGTCTCTGTCCTGATTAATGCAAGTGACTGGTGCTGCTTTACCACTAAGTATTTTAGCTTGCTTTAACCTTCTCTCCTTCCTGATAAGAATGATTGAGTAGAGAAACAAATACAATGACACTCAGATGTATAAGAGAAAGCTTTATATCAAGAAGTAATTATCTATCAGGAATACAATCCCAGCCTAGTCCAGATCAAATCCATAAGTCCGATACTAGTCCATAGACCTCTTCAGACTCACACAGCAATGATGCAAAATATGGAAGATCACAAGCTGGTCTTGTTGATCAAATGACAGTGGAAGCATCACAGGGCTAGCATAGATCTCTAAGTGGTGTGCCAGCAGTAAGGTGAAGCTGTGAGAGAGGAAGAGGTTCCCAAAACCCTCTTTATAAGGTCATGACCACAAGAAGCCACACTCAGGCTGTGACCTGATTGAGAGGCTAGACTCCATCTCTATATTTCAAGTTGACTTGAAATGATGCAGCCATCATAGATAATGAATCATAGAATCACCACTCTTAGTAACAGCACCCAATCTAACGTCAACCTTGATTCCCTTATTGTTGTTATTCTTACATGTCTTTGATTTCATTTTGACTCATAGTGATCCTACGTACAACAGAATGAAACACTGCCTGGTCATGCGGCATCCTCATAATTGCTATGTTTGAATCCATTGTTGCAGCCACTGTGCCAATCCATCTCATTGAGGGTTCTTCCCTTTTTTCTTTGTCTCTATCCTTTAACAAGCTTGATATTCTTTTCCTAGGATTCATCGCCCTTGATAATGTGTCCAAAGTACATGAGGAAAAGTCTCCCCATCCTCTCTTTTAAGAGCATTCTAGTAAACTTTTCCTAAGACAGATTTGTATACTCTTCACAACCCATGAGACTTTCAATATCCCTTGCCAATATCATAATTCAAATGCATCTACTCTTCCATGTTTAATGTCCAACTTTCATATGCACCTGAGGCAAATTGAAAACATCATGGCTAGGGTTAGACATAGCTTGGCCCTCAAAAATACACCCATGTTCTTTAACACTTTAAAGAGGTTCTGTGCAGCAGATTTACTCAATGTAATGTGTCACTCGATTTCCTGATAGCTCTTTCCATGAGCATTGATTGTAGACCCAAGCAAGATGAAATCTTTGACAATTTCAACCTTTTCTCTGTTTATCAGACAGTTACCAACTGATCCACTTGTGAAGATTATGGTTTTCTTTACATTGAGTTGTAGCCTATACTGAAGACTGTGGTCTTTGTTTTTTAACAATAAGTGCTTTAAGCCCTCAGTTTTATTAAGTAAGTTTGTGTCATTTGTATGGTGAAGGTTGTTAATAAGCCTTTCCTCAACCCTGATGCCATGTTCTTCTTCATATAGTCCAGCTTCTCATATTATTTAATCAGCATACAGATTGAATAAGTATGCAAGAGGATACAATCCTGACACCAGTTTACTGATTTTAAACCATGCTGTATTCCTTTGTTCTGTTTGAATGACTGTTTCTTACTCCATGTACAAGTTCGATATGAGAACAATGATGTGTTCTGGAATTCCTATTCTTTCCAATGCTATTCATAGTTTGTTATACACACACAGCCAATAAAGCATAATTTAAAAAAAAATAAAAGACTGAGCCCCGGTGGCGTGGTGGTTGTGCGCGGGACTGCGGCCCACTGGGACAGAGGTTCAATTCCAGCAGTGGGGCTGGGCCTCCTACTCCCACCACCGGAGAGCAGTGATGCCCCCCCCAAAAAAAACAAAAAAAACATAAATAAATATCTTTCAGGTATACATTGTTTTCAGTCCAAATCCAGTGATATCTCTTGCCCCACATCCTCTTCTGAATTTGACTTGAATTTCTGGCAGCTTCCTGTCCATGTACTGCTGCAACCATTACTAAATTACTTTCAATAAAACTTTACTTGAATGAAATACTAGTGATATCGTTCGATAATTTGCACATTCTGTTGAGTCAGTTTCTTTAGAATGGGTACACATATAGATCTCTTCCAATTGGTTGGTTAGGTCTTCCAAATTTCTTGGCCTAGGTGAGTACTTCCAGTGCTTCTTCAGCTTGCTGAAACATTTCAAATGGTAGTCCATTCATTCCTGAAGCCTTGTTTTTGGCTAATGCCTTCAGTCATTTTGGGCTTCTTTTTTCATTACCCTGAAATTTTGGATGTCAACTATTTTACATTTTGGTATAACGACTGTGTTTTCTTTCCATCTTCTCGCAATGCTTACTACATCATTCATAGAATTATAATATCTTATTCAGAGGTTATAATATTACAACCGATGCTTGACATGTTGAACTTGCATTTTCTTCTGCCGTTTTCAAACTCCAGGTCTTTACCCATTTCATTACACATTGTCTTCTCTGGTTGCCCTCTGAAATTTTCTGTTCAGCTTCTTCACATCATCATTTCTTTCATTTGCTTTGGTGGTTCTTCAATTAAAAGCAATTTTCCCTGTATTATATGGCATCCAATTTGATCTTTTCTTCCTTTCCTGTCTTTTCTTTTTTTTTTTTTTCATTTTTTGGGGGGCATAACTGCCCTCTGGTGGTGGGAGTAGGAGGCTCAGCCTTTGCTCCTGTGGAGCCACTGCTGGAATTGAACCTCCATCCCAGTGGGCCACAGTCCCGCGCATAACCACTACGCCACCAGGACTCAGCCCCCCTTTCCTGTCTTTTCAATGAACTTTTGTTTCTATTGTGTTTGATGTTCTAGAAGTCATCAGGTCTTCTGTCATTAGTGTTCAATGCATCAAATCTTTTCTTGAAAGATTCTCTAAATTCAGAAAGAATAAACTAGTCATATTTTTACTCTTATAGATTTGTTTTAATTGTCTTCAAATTTGACTTGAATTTACATACAAGAAATTAATTGGTGATCTTATCCACAGTCAGCTTCTGCCTTGATTTTCTTGTGTTTCTTCTTAAATATTTTACTGGGGGCTCACACAATCATTTTTGTTGTTGTTGTTGTTGTTGTTGTTTTTGTTTTTGTTTTTTGGGGGGGCATCACTGCCCTCAGGTGGTGGGAATAGGAGGCCCAGCCTTTGCTCCATGGAGCTGGAATCGAACCTCCATCCCAGTGGGCCGCAGTCCCACGCACAACCACTACGCCACCGGGGCTCAGCCCAATCCTTATCACAATCAATGCATACGTCTATTGTAGATAAAGCACATTTGTAAATTTGATGTCATCATCATTCTCAAAATATTTTCTTTCTACTTAAGCCCTTAGTATTAGCTCCTCATATTTCCCCTCCCTCCGCACTCCCCCTCCCCCATGAACACTTAATAATTTATAAATTGCTATTATTTTTTCATATCATACACTGTCTGATGTGACCTTTCACCCACTTCCCTGTTGTCCGTACTCCAGGGAGGAGGTTATATGTAGATCCTTGTGATTGGTTCCCCCTTTCTACTCCACCTTCCCTCCACCCTCCCAGTATCATCACTCACACCACTGATCCTGAAGGAATCATCTTTCCTGGATTCCCATGTTTCCAGCAACTATCTTTACCAGTTTACATCCCCCAGATTTGTAAGGTAGAGTTGACATCACAATAGTGAGGGGGAGGAAGCATTTAAGAACTAGAGAAAAGTTGCATATTTCATTATTGCTACGCTGTACCTTGACTGACTTGTCTCCTCCCTGCAATCCTTCTGTAAGGGGGTGTCACTTCACCAACAGATGGGCTTTGGGTACCCAATCTGTACTTCCCCTCATCTGTAATGATATAATTTTTTAGTTCTTTCATGCCTGATACCTGAATCCATCCACACCACATTATATCACAGGCTGGTGTGCTTCCTCCATGTGGCCTTTGTTGCTTCTGAGCTAGGTAGTCGCTTGTTTATCTTTAAGTCTTTAAGACCCCAGATGCCATCTTTTGATAGCCGGGCATCATCAGCTTTCTTCATCACTTTTGCGTATGCACACATTTGTTTTCAGTGATCGTGTCGGGAAAGTGAACATCATAGAAAGCCAATGAAATAGAACAAAGTGTCCCTGCATTGAGGAAGTATTTGAGTGGAGGTCCAATACCTAGCCTTGTTTTGACTGCTGATACTTAGTTACTATTTCATCTCTTCCTACAAATGTCATCAGTTTGATTTTTGTGTATTGCATCTGTAAAAGTTCTTGTGAAATTTTTGGGGGTTGGAAAGGAAGGTAATAGCTATGAAGAAGTAGTTGGTCTTGAGAAATTCTAGCATGCAATTTCCAATTTCATTTCCACTACCAAGGCCATATTTTCCTACTGTTCCTTCCTCCTTGTTTCCAACTTTTGTATTACAATTGCCAATAATTATCAACGCCTCTATTGATTGCATGTTCATTTTATCCATTTCAGACTTGAAGACATTGGTAAAATTCTTTAATTTCTTCATCACTAGCTTTAGTGATTGGTGCATAAATTTGAATAATAGTTGTATTGAGTAGTTTTCCTTGTATGTGAGTTGATATTACCCTATCACAGACAGCATTGTACATGCATCAAGATATATCTTGAAATGTCCTTTTATGGCAATGAATGCAGCGTCCTTTATCTTGAATCTGTCATTCCCAGTGTAATAAACCATATGACTGCCTGGGTCAAAATGGCCAATAATAGTCCATTTCAACTCACTAATATCTAGGATATTGATCTTTATACATTCTATTCAATTTTGACAGCTTCCAATGTTCCTAGATTCATATTTCATGATGAATATTTCGTATTCATAATAGAAGTTTACAGCTCATTTTTGAGACAGGCTCCCTCACAAAAGAAGGTCCCAAAGGCTTTACTCCATTCATGTCATTATGGTCATCTCTGAAGACAACACATTCTCAGTCATATTTTGAGTGCCTTCTGACTGGGACTCATTTTCTGGCACCCTCTCTGACAATGTTCTGTTTCTATTCATTAGATTTTTAGTATCTCCACAGAAACCTGCTCTCTTTGGGTGACCCTGCTGGCATTTGAAATACCAGTGACCTACCTTACAGAATCACAGCCACAGGCAAACCAGCACAGGATAGCAAACTGGCTTCCTTACACACTCAAAATCACAGGATATTAAACCCAACTCCTAGTCGTAAGTCACTGCTAACACCCTGTTAATGAGAAGCACAAAGGTTCTCTGTGGTTCTGTGCTTTCTGTCTTGCTGATGACAGGTCTTACAATTGAGCATGTGATATTAATATATATGAGAGAATTTTAAAATTTCATGGGAACATAAAACTAAAATCACATCCCATTTAGAATATGATATTTTTCCTACTTAATTTTGCCTTAGATTTAAAGTCTTCACTTAATATTAAAATGGAGGGGGAAGAACAACATAAACCATGGGGGAAGGGAGACAGTGGTCAGTGTGAATTATGAAAATAATAATTTATAATCTACCAAGGGATAATGGGGGAGGAGTTGATACAAAGGGCTCAATAGAAAATAATTGTCTACACATTGACATGCCACAAAAGGAAATTTTCAGAATGGTGCTTGGAGCCACACATGACATGAGGGAAACAATACAGAAAAAGGATGAATTAATAGATGAGATAAAGTCCATACACCAAAGAGAAATACAAGAGCTTAGGGACGAGGAGGGTGGAGGGATGGAGGAATGGAGAGGGAGAGCCAACTTCAGGGATCTACACGTAGCCTCTTCTCTGAGGCATGGACAATAGGGAAGTGAGTGTTGGGACACATTGTACAGTGTACAGGATGAAAAAATAATTTGTAAATTACTAAGGGCTCAAGGGGAAGGGGGGGAGGAAGGGTAATATAGGGGGCAGATAATGGGGGCCTGGAGGGAGA